>PITA01013249.1:36661-58475 GCA_004023965.1 Spilogale gracilis
CCCCACCCTGTATATATTAAACTCATCTTCCCGTGTAACATGGGTCACTGTGGTTCCTCTGGGCTCTGTTCAGTGTGGTTCTATGTCCACAGATTCTCTGAAAACATTCATAAATCCCTTGAGCTGCTTTAACACAATTCATAGTAATTCTTTGTTTCCTGTGAAAGTTGCCACTGGTCACAAATGTGGAACTGGGAAGAACATGGTATCCTTCCTTCAGATACAACCCTCCGGCCAGGAAGCTCCAGGCCCCCAGGATGAATTCAGAAGCAACCAGAAATGGCTAAGTAGGTTGAGGTGATTCCCAATCCCCGGGGGCAGGGTATTCCCTTGTTCCCAAAGTCAGTGGAGTATTCTAGAAGCAAGGATAGTCTAACTGGCAGCAGGTGAAGGCAGAACAAGCAGAGTGAGCTAGACTTGGTGTTGAAGTCCATCTGTGACGTTTCCTCATGAGAAAACCCGGAAAGAGGAGAATTGCCTTCTCTAGTTCACAAGAGATGGAGAGGTTGGAAAGTGGCCGTGAATTTGAAGGTCTTTGGTAAAGCGACGTGTCATACTGGGCTGCAGAGCCCTGGCTTCCAAAGTCTTCATGCTGTCGCATGGCCAAGGCATGGTAATGATCAAACAATGACACAGATTCGGGGACAGACATGAGCAGAAGCCCCATGACGAATGCTTCTCTTAGATTATCTCATTTAACTCCCACATCAGTCTGTGGATTGGGAACTTTCCTTATTCCCCCTTCCCACGGTGAGGAAATAGGCCAGCGAGTGCGAGTAACTGGCTGAAGGCCACCCAAGGCAATGGTGGCATCAGGTCAGGAACCTGGGTTCCCTGCATGACCCCGAGCAAGCTACTTCACCAAACCTCGGTTTTCTCAACTGCCAAAAATAAAAGAGCTAGGTGGGATGGTCTACAAGACCTCTTCAGGCCTTAGGATACCTGACTGCCATTCTTGATAGTCCCGAGATGTACCAACAGGCCAAGTGCACATTCCAGTGGACGTCCTTAAGGGGTGTCTGTGGGGTGGACAGATCGGTGGCTGGGTCAGTCCAGCTCCACATACACCCTCCCGCGTAGACCCCTCCCTGGCTGCTTCTTCCAGGCCCAAGGGCTCCTGCTGGTGACAGCAGAGATCCAGCCTGGGGGGTCGATGCCCGGTGACAGGAAAGCTCCTGTCAAGAGACCACGGGCTGCCGAGCAGGCCAGATGGATGCGGCTTTTCCCCCACAGAGGAAATACTCTGCTGGCACCCAGCCTCCCTGGCTCTGTGAGCAAACCCTGAAGAAAAGCCCCCCCGTAGCCTGCTAACAGACATTGTGATGGCTGCCAGCCAGCTGGTGCCCGCATCCCTCCATCAACCCATTCTCTTCATGTCTCCCCTGGGGCACTGCTCCATTCCTCTCACAGGGTCCCAAAAAAGGAAGCGAGGTTAGAACAGATTGAGGCAATCTTGCTCCCGGTCCAGTCTCTCCACAAGGCAATTTCAAAGGCTTGACTCTGTGGGAGTTGCTGGGGAGGCTCCAAAACCGGAATGGCTTCAGAGCCTCCAGAAAGATTTCCTGTCTCACCTTCACCCCCGCTGCCTGCTCTTCCCAGAATATGAGATGTGTGTATTCCGGAAAGCTCCTGCTGACATGAGATTACCTTCTGAGGTGCCATAAACATACCAGAAGGGAGAGTCATATTGCACTCAGAGGAAGGGCATGTAGCCATCAGCTGACTCCCTTGGCACAACCTTCTGTGGAGACCTCAACAACTCTTTGCCTCAGTTTCCCCCGGGGTAAGAATGAGGCCCAGTCCAATCTGTGCCCAGCCTCACTGTGGGTATAGCTCTAAGACTTCAGTTTGTCTGACCAGGTACAATCTGACCCTCGACATGAAGACCTGAATTTTTTTCAATTTATTGGGATGATTGACACATAACGTTGTGTAATTTCAAGTGTACAGTGTGTGGATTTGATACATGTATTAGTTACAAAATAATTACCATAGTAGCAACTACCCCCTCCAGCCTGTCACATAGTTATTTCTTTTTTGTGGTGAGAACATTTAAGGTCTATTCTTGTAGCAACTTTCAAGTATATGATACAGTATTTATGAACTATAATCACCATGCTGCATATTAGATCCCCAGAACTTATTATCTTACAACTGGAAGTTTGTATCCTTTGACCAATATCTCCCCCATTTGCCCCTCCTCCAATCTCTGTTAACCACCACTCTACTCTGTTTCTCTGCGTTTGTCTTTTTTTCTTTCTTTTTTTTTTTAAGATTTTATTTATTTATTTGGCAGAGAGATAGATCACAGATAGGCAGAAAGGCAGGCAGAGGGAGAGGAGGAAGCAGGCTCCCTGCTGAGCAGAGAGCCCGATGCAGGCCTCCATCCCAGGACCCTGAGATCATGACCTGAGCTGAAGGCAGAGGCTTAACCCACTGAGCCACCCAGGTGCCCTGTCTTTTTTTCTTTTAAAGATTTTATTTATCTGACAGAGAGAGACAGTGAGAGAGGAAATACCAGCAGGGGAAGTGGGAGAGGGAGAGGCAGACTCCCCACTCAGCAGGGAGCTTGATACGGGACTCCATCCCAGGACCCTGAGATCATGACTTGAGCGGAAGGCAGATGCTTAACGACTGAGCCACACAGGTGCCCCCTCATTTTTTTTTTGCTTGTATACATTAAAAGCCCAAGACCAATGCCCAACCAATGAGTAGGTATGTAATAAATACTTATTTTAAAAATAAATTAATTCGGGGCACCTGGGTGGCTCAGTTGGCTGGGCATCTGACTCTTCATTTTGGCTCAGGTCATGATCTCAGGGTGGTGGGATCAAGCCCAGTGAGGGACTCCAAACTCCACGATCTGCTTTCCCTCTCCCTCTGCCCTCCACCCCCACACATGGTCCCATTCTTTCTCTCTCCTCTCTCAAATAAATAAATAAATCTTTAAAAAAATAAAAAAATAGGAATAAATTCATTCATTGATTCAACAGATATTTACTAAGAACCTACTATGTACCAGGCATTATTCTAAGTTTTAGGGAACACTACAGTGAATAACACAGACAACAATTCCTGACATCAGAGAGCAATAAACAAATAAATATATAAAGTCATATGGGAATATGTGCTATGAACATAAATTAGACAAGGTAAACTTGAGTGAAGTAGTGATAGAATCAAGGGAAACTCTGAAAACATTTGAGTGAAGAACTGAATGATACGAAGAAGAAAGCTACAAATGTATCTAAGAAAAAGCATTCCAGGAAGATGAAACAGCAAGAGCAAAGGTCCTGAGGTAGGAATGTGCTAGGCATATCTGAGGAAAAGCGAGGTGGAGGGTGGCTGAAAGAAAGACGAGCGAGAAAGGATGACATTGAAGAGGCTGCGGCCAGCCAGAATAGGGTGGGCTTTGAAAGCTGTAGTAAGGCTCTGGGGTTTTAAACTGGGTGTGGTGTGAAATCACGGGAGGGTTTTTGAGCAGGGAGGTGATAATGTGGTTACATTATGGACAATAAACTGCAGGAGAAGGGGTATCTGGGTGGCTCAATTGGTTAAGCACGTGCTTCAGCTCAGGTCCTGATCTCAGGGTCTTGGGATGGAGTCCTGCATGGGGATCCCCACTCAGAGGTGAGTCTGCTTCTCCCTCTCCTTCTGTTCCTCCCCCCTCACCCCCCCAGCTCGTGCTCTCTCTCTCTCAAGTAAATAAATAAATAAAATCTTTTTTAAAAAACCTACAAATTTAAAAAATAAAATTAAAAAAAATTAACTGAAGGAGAGTAAAAACAGAAGATGGGAGACTATGGCAGAGTCCAGATGAGAAATAATGCTGCCTTGGGCCAAGGTGGAAGCTGTGGGGGGTAAGAAGTGGTTATATATGTGACATATTCTTAAAGTAGAGCCAATAGAATTTGTCAATAGATTAGAATGAATGAATCAAAACTACTTTAAAAAAAAAAATCTCTCAACAAGTCAACTAGGCCTCTTTGAGCTAAGAGAAATATCTGTGGAGGCTCTTTATGCTTTCACTTTCCTTAATTTTACTTAGTTCTTCAGTCTTGGGCTATTAGATTTACTACAGCAATAAGGGGAGTTTAGTTTTACAGACCCAAATCAGGTTCCCCTTGACCATGTTTCTCATATGCCAGGCCCAAATGGTTAGGACCACACAAATTTGTTCATTAGAAATTCTATTACTAATACGCTTATTCTGTATGCTACCTTGAGATAAGTAGGCCTAGAAATCGTCAACTTGTCTAGAAAAGCACGCTTCTAAACTTGAAGACCCCAATTTAAAGTATTAATGGGAATTGTAAAGCAAAGGCTATGTGATTTTTCTAGCAATAAAAACTACAGGAAGACACTTGTTTTTTAAAAGAAAACATTTTAAAAGTCTATACTCATGAAAGGGAAAATCCATTCTGTTTCAGAATCTAAAAAGCCTCATAACTTGATTACTGATGTCACCGAATTATCCTCTTTGTCATTCCTACCCATAACATAATGACAGACAAATCCCATGCCCAAGGTCACACTCCAGGCTGAGGTCTAGACCTCCTTGTTCCCTTTTTCCTTAAATTAGGCACAAGTGAGGCAAGACAGATGGATTGAAAGGAGACCTGGTAAGGATAAAAATAATGTATGGGGAACATAAAAAGGCTATTGATTGGTTTTATTTTATTTTATTTATTTTAAAGATTTTATTTATTTATTTGACAGAGGGAGAGACAGCAAAAGAGGGAAAACAAGCAGGGGGAGTGGGAGAGGAAGAAGCAGGCTTCCCGCTGAATAGGGAGCCTGAAGTGGGGCTTGATCTCAGGACTCTGGGATCATGACCACAGATGCTTAAGGACTGAGCCACCCAAGCACCCCTATTGATTGGTTTTAATACAATATGCTTCATCTTGCTCCTTATACAAGGTGTACTTGGACCAGAATATTAGAGATTATAGATGAGATTTTCCCTGCCTAGAACTATAGAATCACAGATATACAAGAATGTTGAGATTATCCGGTCCAGGTTTAAGATATCTGACAATTGGAATGTCAGACCAGAAGACAGCTGCCGCACCCCCAACCCCGACTGGTGCATACTGGTTCAACATCAGCCTTGAACCCTCGAGGAGCTTGACATCTGGGTAGTGACCTGAACATGATCACATACCATGCTAATAAATGAGCTTGTCCAAAAACCAGTGCTTTTTCCATCATAATATACTGCCCTTTTTTAAAAAATTAAACATCAAATATCAATGCCAAATTTTGAGGAAAAGAGGAAGCAGACGATAGAATGTTCTGCCAAAATATGGAGGAAGCTGGACAACGTTAGCAGGGCTCTGGGAATTTAGGGACCCTTGTACATGCTGATGGGAGTGTGGGCTGTCACAGTAGTTCTGGAAAGCAATCTGGTACATTTGGTGAAATAAGTAGAGGTAAACCTTATAACACGGTTATCCCACCTCTGGATCTAAATCTCAAAGACATTTTCTAACTTATCACACTGATTGCAGCATTATTCAGGGCAGTGGGACATGGGAAGCAATTGGAATGTCCATACCAGGAGAGTGAACAAGTAAGGATGGTAAACACACCATGGAATATTTTGCAGCACATGAAATGTTGGTGCTAAGCAAAAAAAAAAGGGGGGGGGCACCTGGGTGGCTCAGTTGGTTAAGCGACTACCTTCAGCTCAGGTCATGGTCCTGGAGACCCAGGATCAAGTCCCACATCGGGCTCCCTACTCGGTGGGAAGCCTGCTTCTCCCTCTCTCACTCCCCCTGCTTGTGTTCCCTCTCTGGCTGTGTTTCTCTCTGTGAAATAAATAAAATCTTAAAAAAAAAAAAAAGCAAAAGGCAAGATGAGATATGTAGCAATACCATTTATAGAAATAAGAAATCAATGAGAAATTAAACACTGCAACTTTCACAGTCCCTGATCCCTCTAATCCTCCTTTTCTGGATTATTTTTCCCATAGCACTTAATGCCTTCTAACATACTGATAACTTATTTATTTTTATTTTATTTTTTTTATTTTTTTAAGATTTTATTTATTTATTTGACAGAGAGATCACAAGTAGGCAGAGAGGCAGGCAGAGAGAGAGGAGGAAGCAGGCTCCCCGTTGAGCAGAGAGCCCAATGCGGGCCTCGATCCTAGGACCCTGAGATCATGACCCGAGCCAAAGGCAGAGGCTTTAACCCACTGAGCCACCCAGGCGCCCGACTCTTTTATTTTTATAGACATAGTTTATTATCTCTCGTCTCCTGTTAGCATGTACATTCCTTGAAGGCAGTGATCCCTGATGGTTTTGTTCACTAATGTATCCCCAAAAGCTAGGCACACAGTAGGTGTTCAATAGATGCTTGAATGAATCGATGAAAAAGACAACATACATTTGGCAAGAACACCATATAAACCAAAAGATCCACTTTAAACACATGAGAATAGTGTTTAAATAAGAGCTCAGGAAGGAGGGGCATGAGGGATGAGATGGAGACCAGAGGGGCCATGCTGTGGAGAACATTCTGGACTAAGAAGCATATCAGTGTTAGTTACATTCTCTCCCACCTCCCGGTGGCTAGCCAGGACTTGAGATCAACCATGCCTAACTTTTCCAAGACGTCAGGTCTTGAAAACATAAATCTAATGATGATACAGAGTCCTGTCCTGGGAGGCCAGAGTTCTGAAGGATTCCAGGTGAATGGCTCTCCCCAACCCTACTTTAGAAAAGGTGTGAACTGCAGGAGTCTGTCCAGGGGTCTGCTCAGGTCCCTTAGAAGTTGGGCCAATTTTTAGATTTGGAATTCCCAACTGGTTCACATACATTAGCAGGTTTAAAACAAAACAAAGACTGTATTCATCCTAGAAGGTACCTTATAAGTCATCAGTTTCCCCACCAGTAGCATGAGAAATATCTGGGGAGCTTTGGAAAGCAAATTCTCAAACTTAATCCCCATGGAGATTTAAATTCAAAGGATCTTAGGGAGCCCAGGAATTTATGTTTTGTGTTAACTCCCCAGGTGATTGTGGCCCAGCTAAGGGCCAGCGTTGGACCCCCCACGTTTGCACCCCCTCCCACTCCAGGCAGTCAGAATCCCTGTGGTTCCCCACAGCCAACCTGGCTCTCCCTGGGGAGGCAGGAAATCTGTGCTTTCCTCCATCCCCCTCAGGAAAGCTAGAGGGGGCTTCAGGAGGGAAGCAGTCAGAACTCCGGATGGAGGTGGGCAGATAAGGGGCCAAAACACCCCCTCAGCCCTGCTCTCTAGTGTCAGCTTTCCAGGCCCACCCACCCGGGCCCTTGGTCACCAGGAGGCCTCGCTCACACACGCAGGCCCTAACCTGCCCCTGCGCCCAGATCCGGCACTTCCCCAACAGCTCCTTCGGCTTGCTTTGAACAAAGGGGATTGTTCTCCCAGGGAAGGATGGCAGAGAGATGTCTGTCTACCCATTCCCTTTCTCCCCATTCCTCCGGACTCTGCTCCCACCTTGAATCCTTGGGAGGGAAAGTCACCTAATATGACTTCTTTATCCTCTCCGCCCTGGGGAGGCACATGCTCTGCCATGTAGTTATTTGGGTACGAATCCCTCCCAAGTAAACACCCTCCAGCAATCAGAGGGCACATTTTTCCACACTGGAGGATGTGGTACACGCAGATTAGGGATTTTTAAAAACACACATTTGGAGTTGCCAACCTTCCTGTGGGAATCATCCTATTAGTTAAAGGATGGTTTGTGCTTGTCCCTGCCCCCACCTGATGAAGCAGTAAATTGTAACAAGAGAATCTGGCTAAACAAGTTTCCGATTCAAATGTTATCTTGTGGACAAAGAACTCTTTGAATATGGTTTCTGTGTTTGGCTTCTTGTGATGAAGTAGAAAGTTATGTTTTCAGTGCTGCTAGAATTCTCCTCCTTCAGCAGTGTCTGGCTGCCCTCTCAGTGAGAGGGCAGTGTTGGGCTGGATGGAGACAAGGGGAGCCACGTGGCCCGGACAGCTGTGGCCCGGCCATTTCCTGCTAATTAACACATGGGTATTGACAATATTTCTCTCTAGGAAGCTGCCCCTGATAAGACAGTCAATCCCTTTGGGCCAGCAGCCATCAATAGGCAAAGGGCCTCTTTCTCGAAGAGCCCATAATCCAAACATGCTTGGGGCAGGTGATTGATAGAAAGCTCCCATTTTAAAAGGTTTCCAAATCCAAACACAGTGTGTCTGGTTACTGACAAAATTAAATTACCCTCAGCAGAAGGAACTTCTCCTTCCAGTGAAAACAAAGTTATTAGTTACAGATAAAGTAGAAACTTGGGCTTAAATTCTTAGAGGCTTCTAACACCAAGCCAGTGTGATTGTCAACTTTACGGGCTGATTTTATGTCTGTCCCACTCCGGTAGACTTAATAAACGAGAAGGTACAAGAGCTTCTTCGGTAATATGTGAAAGGTCAAAAGTCCAATAGACTCTCATTGAAAGCACCTAGAGGCCCAGGGTTTCTCCTTCGGCTCTAGGAAATACCTGTTTTTCTCCCCAGAAGCACAACAACTAGGCTGCCTGGGGGAAGAAGGAGAAGGTAGAAATTTTCCTGTGCTGCGTTCTCTCCTTCTCCAGGAAAGATTACATATTATACCCTGCTTTTGTGCACATTTCTCATCAGTCTTTCTCTTCTCCTTTCCTTGCTTCTAGAAACATAGCAAAACTGGAAAGAGCCTGTGAGGATTTCAGTTTTTCAAACTGGCCAAGAGGAGCTGGTGCTATCAGTCATTTTACATATTCGACGGGTCTTTGTTGAATTTCTGCTTCAGGAGGCCCCAATTCCAGGCTCTGAGAGGGATTTAGCCATCTTTAGGGGAACTAATGTTTGTAAAGTACATTTCCATTTACAACAAGCTTTCACTCGCAATCACTCAGGCAGAGGCCAAGAGAGGGGGGAAATGTCCTCTGGATTTAAAATGCTTAGTTTGGGAACGGAGGTTGGATTGCAGAAAAGAAACCTCCAGAGAATGGTACCAGGCCTCACTTAATCCAGGTCTGACCAGGGAGAGATATATCAAAAGTGCTGCAGCCGGGAGAAGAGAGATCAGTGAGACCCGGGCCCCCAGGTGCTCTCCTCCAAAGGGTCTAGAATTTCCAGTTCTCTGGGTTTGGTGTGTTAAGTGTTTCAGCTGGAAAGATGTCTTCCTCTGAGACCCAAATCCCAACAATAATGCCGCTCTCTTTCTTTGAAGCCAGTTTCAAATCTCTTTCCTGACAGAGAAACTTTATCTCCTAGTCATCTGCGCTCTCCTTGGTTACATCCGCCGACATGAAGCCGTCGGGTCCACCTGGACCTCGCCACATCTCTGTTCTGACGTGGGTTTCTGTTTGGGAGAAAATTGCTTTTATTTTGTTTTTGATTAATGTGCTAGGATGTTACATTTGGAAAGGTGCCCCTGCCTCCCCATTTGCAGGCCCCAAGAAGCTGGCCGGGTTCTCCGGAGAGCACCCGAGGAGAATGTGAGCATGAGCGTCCCAAGGTTTGGCAGGGCTGCAGGTTTCGGGGCGATGGCCCTTCCATCACACTGTCATCACAGCGGAGGAAACACCCCACTCGGCCCAGCTGCAGCACTCCCGGCAGCAGAGAGCTGACCATGGAAGGAAAGGCACCCGGCTGAGTCTTTCTGTCCCTTACAGCCTCCCTCCGATACCCGTGGGGGGTGGTGGACTCTTCACCCGCCACGGGACCTCTGATCCAGCCCTGGGCCGGATCAATCCTCAGATGCCATGCTGGGCGGTCCTGTGAGGACTTGGGTGTGCCCCCAGTTACCATCACTACCATTTATTACCATGGTTACTGAAACCACCCGTCCCTTGATATGCTTGCTCCAAGAGAGTCCACCTGGGCTCCCTTTCAACAGATGACCATTCCTTAAACTCCCCCTGTGTAGAAATTGCAGAGCCTTAACTGTTGGTGGGGTGGTGGTTTTAAAATTCAAGGCAGAACAATTTAATGAACATCTATTATCTCAACTCATTTCACCTTTATTGAACACCTACATGCCTGTCAATGGGAATACCACAGTGAATGAGACTGGGCTTCAAATTTAGCAAAGGAATGTCCAGAACAGAGCTAGTCATTCACTCTTCAATCTTCCTGAAAAATTCCCAGATGCTCTCTCCACATTAGCCTGTCTCCCCCTGTGAAGGTAAGCTGCCACAACAGTTGGTTAGGGTATTAGAAAACAGGAGTACAAATGAGTGCTTATAGTTAATAATACTGTATTGTTTATTTGAAAGTTGCTAGGAGTAAACTTAAAAGTTCTCATCACAAGAGAGAAAGTGTAATTATGCATAGTGACAGATGGTATCCAGACTAACTGTGGTGATCATCTTGCAAAATATACAAATATCAAATCAGTATGTTGTACACCTGAAACTCATACTATGTCAACTATACCTCAATAAAAAAATTTCTTAGAGTGTTTAAAGTCAGACATGGGTTAGGGTGCCTGGCTGGCTCAGCTGGTAGAGCACACAACTCTTGTTCTCAAGGTCATGAGTTCAAGCCCCACTTGGCCAGAGAGAGTACTTAATTTTTTTCAAAGATTTTATTTATTTATTTGAGAGAAAAAGCATGTGTGCACATGTGCACACATTCAAGGAGGGGGGAAGGGGCAGAGGGAGAGGGAGAAGCAGACTCCTCACTGAGCAGGGAGCCCAAAGCGGGACTCAATCCCAGGACCCTGAGATCATGACCTGAGCTGAAATCAGACTTAACCGACTCAGCCACCCAGGCACCCTGAGATGATTTAATTTTTTAAAAATTGATTTAAAAAAAATGCTCCTGGGTGACTCCTCAGTTAAGTGTCTGACTCCTGGTTTCCGCCAGGTCATGCATGATCTCAGGGTCGTGAGATCAAGCCTCATGTTGGGCTCCTTACTCAGTGGGCAGTCTGCTTGAGATTCTCTTCCTGTCCCTCTCTTTGCCCCTCCTCAACCTGTGCGCACATGGTCTCTCCCTCTTTCTCTCCCTCTCTCTAACATAAATAAATCTTTTTTAAAAAGAAGTCAGATAAATTTTTTTTTTTTAAGTCAGGGTTCAAATTGTAGCTTTACTACTTCCTTATTATGAGACATTAAGTTACTTAAATCTCCGAGTTCAGGGGCTCCTGGATGGCTCAGTCATTAAGCCTCTGCCTTTGGTTCAGGTTATGATCCCAGGGTGCTGGGATCAAGCCCTGCCTAGGGCTCCCTGCTCGGCAGGAAGTCTGCTTCTCCCTCTCCCACTCCCCCTGCTTGTGTTTCCTCTCTCACTGTGTCTCTCTCTGTCAAAAAAATAAATAAAATCTTCAAAAAAAAAAATCTCTGAGCTCAGTTTGATCATTTGTGAAATGGCGATAAACTCCCTCTTTAAAGGAGTGCTATGAAGATTAATAAGCGCAAATTATCAATTTTGGTGCCACACACTGAGTCACAGACTCTGTCAGATGGTGGCTGCTATTGCTGTGCTTTTCTATATTAAGCAGCAGTACTGCTATCACTGTTGTTGACTGGTTTATGCCTTATGAGGGAAAGTAGCCTTTTAGTGACAAGTCATTCAGGGAGGCTATCATCCCTTCCTAGGGGGTGCATGGATGGCTCATTCCCTAGGCATCTGCCTTCGACTTGTGTCATGATCCTGGGACCCTGGGATCAAGTCCCACATCAGAACATCCCTTCCTGAAAGTAGCATATTCTCAGATCTCAAGGTGGGGCCTATCACACTACCAATTTGGATTTTTCATTGGTGAAAGCAAATGTTTTATCTTTCTGGAGGAAAATCAAATTGAGGTTTTTTTGTGTGTGTTTTTTTGTGTTTTTTTTTTTTTTTTAAATTTACATGTGATTTTCAGTTGATTCTTCCTCCGATGAGGCTCAGTCTTTAGTTTTAGCTTATTAGGCCCAAGAATATAAATTAGACAGATACCCCACATGCAATAAAACAATTTCCTTCAATCAACAAAATAACCATAAAGTGGTTTTCATGACATCCGTTTTGAGATTTGGTATTGAGACCAATTCACAATCTGAGTTGAGTTTTCCTATTTTTATTGCCAATGCATTCATATGTATATTTCTCACCATCTAAATCAGAGGGAGAGGTTTCATCTAGGATTATTTTTACTCATTAATTTTAATTCATGTGCCTCTGGAGAATGTATCTTTTGTATAATTTCATTTCCAAAAAGCCAAAGGAAAACAGAAGATGAAGAGCTATTGGTTAGTTCCTTTAAAAGGCTGTTTGGAGGGGTCTCTCCTGAGCTGCCTTTTTTTTTTTTGTAAGTCATATTTCAAGTCTTTGATCTTGACAGCCCTGAAATACTACCTTACCATTACATCATAACTATGAAATGGCTTTTGTTGGCTAGTGAAGTGACTTTTCAAAAAGTTTCCACTAAATACACAAATATTACAGTGAAAGGATGTCAGATATTCCAAATGATTAGTGATGGTATTAAAATTGCCAGTATTACTATATATTGTACCCTTAAGAATTTAGAATATTTATGGCAAGGACTTCATCTAAGTAGTCTGTTGGGTTTTTTCTCCATTTTACTTTTTTTTCCTTTTTAAAATGATGGGTAACTTCTCCTTAGTCCTTTTCGTATGCTTTGCTATTCTAAAAGAGATTTAACCCATTTTTTTCAGCTGATATTCATACAAGAGTCAATAGAGCCATTGAACCATATAATATCCACTACCATCTCAAATATTTCTTTTTAAAGGTTTTATTTATTTATTTGACAGAGAGAAACACAGCCAGAGAGGGAACACAAGCAGGGGGAGTGAGAGAGGGAGAAGCAGGCCTCCGGCTGAGCAGAGAGCCCGATGTGGGGCTCTATCCTGGGTCTTCAGGATCATGACCTGAGCCAAAGGCAGTCGCTTAACCAACTGAGCCACCCAGGCGCCCCACATCTCAAATATTTATTAATTCAATAATATTTACTGTAGAATCATAACATATCATTTGATACAAATTCAACTAGGCACATTTGGCTCCTTTTCCTCCACTGAAAGGAAAGGGAGAGAAAGATCACACACTGTCAGGAGTGTGGATAATCTAGCCACACATCCCCTCACTCAGTAACAGGGCCCAGAGTGGACCTACCATCAGCCTGCTTGGTTTTACTTCTTTTGCACCTCTCAGAAGTCAGGCTGAATGTGAGACTAGGTCTTGAAAGTGAAGTGTTTGGGGTACATCAGGGCCTTAAATAAGAGCTAGCTGATTCATTTGATTCCCAGCCCAAAACAAGTAAACAAAACAGCAGTCTGATCTATCGTTGGAGCAAAACCTGGTTCTGTTGGACCAGTGAGGGCTGTCCTTATATTTTATTTCATAAGCCCTTAAAGAGATTTTTTTTTTCAAGGATAATCTTGATTTACTTGCTCTACTCCTTGTGGTAGATACTCAACACCACACAATTAAGTAAGATGCACCTGCTGTATACAAAGTTTTGTGCTCAAATTACAGGGAAAAGTTCCTGGTTTGCTTCGTGGGCAGTTTGGAGGTATAAGGACAAGTTTGTTCATACACATATAACTTGAGAATGAGTCACATTTTTCAGAGTGGGCTGATCTTGACATGTTCTTTCTAACCTAATAGTTTGTTTCGCTAATCTTTACATACCTTATTAAGAAACATGAGCTGGGGCGCCTAGGTGGCTCAGTTGGTTAAGCGACTGCCTTCGGCTCAGGTCATGATCCTGGAGACCCGGGATTGAGTCCCACATCAGGCTCCCTGCTTGGTGGGAAAGCCTGCTTCTCCCTCTCTCACTTCCCCTGCTTGTGTTCCCTCTCTCGCTGTGTTTCTCTCTGTCAAATAAATAAATTTAAATTTTTGTTTTTAGAACTAATTATTGATAGAGTCAGAGATTTTGTGGTTGTTGATGGTGGCTTCTTAGAACAGCTAGTGACTGGGGCGCCTGGGACTCCGTTGTTGGTGTCTGCCTTCAGCTCAGGTCATGATCCTGGAGTCCCAAGGTCGAACCCCACATCTCCGGCTCCCTGCTCAGCGGGAAGCCTGCTTCTCCCTCTCTCACTCCCCCTGCTTGTGTTCCCACTCTAGCTGTGTTTCTCTCTGTCAAATAAATAAATAAAATCTTTAAAAACAAAACAAAACAAAACGAAGGATCTATTCAAGAAAAGTTAATCCACCTGTCTAACTCAGTTACAGTTTATTCCCTTAAGATGTTACCTTGCCTGAGCTAGCTCTATTCAAAAAAATATTTTTACTCTCTTTTTTTAAGGTTCCTTTGCAAACAGGTGGTCCTTCAAATGGCTGGGGGCCTCCTCAGCCCTCCACTCATGTTTGATTCAAGCTCAGAATGAGCCTTGTTTAATCAATTGGACTCCCCAAGAGGATGGAAAACATACCACCCCATGATCGAAAGGGGAGAGCTGCAAAGCAAGCATTGAATTTTCTCACAACTCACACCTAATCCTTTCCTCTCTCCTCATAAGATCAAATGGAAATTGCAAAGGTTACAGGCAACACCTCATTCCAGCTGACCTTTTCAGTTCAAGAGGAACGAGGGTGTAAGATAGGGAATGTGACTCTTGAACAACAATGCCATCTTATCTGATGACAGGATCATTGTGAGGATTACATCAACAGATCTTAGTAGCATTCTTTTAGAACTAGAAAGGATGGCAGAAAAGCAAAGAACATCCTCATTAAAGCTGATTTACTGGAGAGGCTCAAAATCCTCCTTTCCTCTTTGGTATCACCCAAGTTACTCATGCCAATTTGTGAAGCTGCATGTCATTACTTTAATTATCTGCAGCCCTTGGGTGAGTTTTAATAATCTCACTAGACTGCCTACAAGCAGGATTCTGGACACTATGGTTAAGTTTTCACAGAGATAGTAGGTGGTCACCAAGTCAGGCGAAACTCAACAGCTATATTCATTGACAAGCTTTGGAACAAGATTCCGGCTGTTTTTTTCCTAATCTTTTAGGAGCTGACTGTCCTCTGATATAACATGGATAAATTGGAAGCAGGCTGGGGCGAAGTTTTATTTGATCAACAAAACACTGCACAAAAAAATAGTGCTGCATTTCCCTGCTTTCTACAGCTCTCTCTTTGGTCAGTTCATCCCTCCCGAAAAATGTTCCCTTTTCTCAAACCTTCCCCAAAACCTTGCTAGAGGAAAAAGCCCTAAACAAAAGTTCCCACTACACAGTGTTAAGTATCTGGCAATGGAGTGTCAGTGAGTTAGCTTCAGAGAAAGAAATATTTAGCCAGAGCAAAAGGGAAATCAGCCTGTGGGGAATCAGCTACACACATGTGCTTTCTATTGCTATTCATTTCTCCTTACTCACCTTCCTACATCTTTTGCCCTGGAGAACCTTCTGGAATATATCTCAGATACCCTCCCAAGAACCCAGGTAAAGAGCTAAAAAGCCTTAGAGCCTGGTTGTAGAGTCCACTCACAGCCTTGGGTGTGTCCTGCCTGAACTTCTGCTCTTTCCTCAAAGCCACTTGATGAATGGAAACTTCAAACATTCTTTGGATGCTCCTGATATTTGAATCCCTGTCTAAATGGGTTTGACATTAAAAAGTGTGGAAACATTTTTAAGAAAGAAAGGGAATAAGGTGAGGGCAAAGAGGAGAACTGTCTGTCCCAAAAGTAGGTGAACCTGCATTGTCTCAGAGCAGACCCAGACAGCGGTCTTTGGGAAAAGCAAGGGTGCTGTGAGTCACAGGTGGACGGCCCCATCAGAGACGGGATGACTGCTCACACCGCTGCCACCTTTCTGTCTGTACATTTCTCGTAACATTCCACACTGCTCCAGATTTCTGTGATTCTAACTCTGTGATTACACAGAGAAAAATGAAGTCCAGCTGAAGTAGAAGTAGAAACATTTTATTTCTATTTTTTTAAAAGATTTATTTATTTGACAGAGAGAAACCCAGCCAGAGAGGGAACACAAGCCAGGGGAGTGAGAGAGGGAGAAGCAGGCTTCCCACCGAGCAGGGAGCCTGATGCGGGGCTTGATCCTGGGACTCCAGGATCAGGACCTGAGCCGAAGGCAGAAACTTAATGACTGAGCCACTCAGGTGCCCCTAAAAACATTTTTTAAAGTACACACACATGAGAGCATGAGGAGGGAGGGGCAGAGGGAGAAGACGACTCCCCACCGAGCAGGGAGCCAGCTGCAGGGTCCAATCCCAGGGTCCTGGGGTCATGACCCGAGCCAAAAGCAGATGCTGAACCCACTGAGCCACCCAGGCACCCTTGCAGTAGGAGTAAAATTACCTTCTTATAGTTTTGCCTTTAAGTGAGTACTGCAAAACGAGGAAGTTGAGAAGATGAACTGGGCTCCCTAGAGAATCTCTTGGACTATTAGGACAGGTTAGGTGGATATAATCCAATGACAGGTGTCATGAAGGGCGGCCTACCAGGACGCTCTCCAAAGTAAAGGGCAAGATCTTCAGTACCCACTGAAGCTGCCACAGAAACTGGCACAGTGGAAGTCAGTCCAATTGGACTTATTGATAAATACCTCAGATTTACTGCCACAAGGCTAGGGGAGCAATGTCACATGGCAATGGATACAGAAAACGGGGTGAAGGCAAAGGGGGAAATTGAAGTACCCAGAGTTACGTGGATATGATGATCCAATGAAGAACTGCAGAGTAAATGCAGATGGTGGTTTTTGCTGAGATAGAGAAAAAACAAAAACAAAAACAAAAACAAAACCACCAACCTTTCTTTAAACAAATCAACAACATATTCCTGCCATGGATATAGGAAACGTGGTGATGAAGCAACCCAAAATAATCTCCAAGGGCACCCATCTGTTTGATTTCCCAATATTCTCCCTTCTGTTCCTTACAGTGTAGAGTGACCTTGATTTATTAAGCCTACATGAACTGAGGATATTTTAATTTTGAGGATTTCTCAACAGGCTTCAGATCACTGGAGACACTAGAGGTTGTTGTGAAACTACAGTGGCAAGTCCCTGCCACCCCACAAATCGAGGCCCAGAGGTGCTGACTGATCACCTCAGGACAAACAAAAGAGTAGGAACAGAAATCCCCTTTCCCAGGTACAAGTAAATAGTGATAAAAAGAAACAATCCTTTTTTTTTTTTTAAGATTTTATTTAATCATTTGTGAGAGAAAGAGCACATACAAGCGGCAGGAATGGGGGGCAGAAGGAGAGGGAGAAGCAGACTCCCTGCTGAGCAGGGAGCCCCATGACATAGAGGCTCATAGAGGATTTTCTGAGAGGCTCAGAGGCTGTTTGCAGTGCTCTCCAGCTCTAGGCTGCTGCTGAAGGAGAGACAGACAGGCTCAGCTTCCTCCGGGACCGCGGGATGGCAGGCTCGTCACTGAGCACCAGCTCCTGTGTGTCCTGTGCTATGTGAGGCCTTGGGCCAAACACACAGGAACCGGACCAGTTCCCTGCCCTTGAGAAATTCATGGTTTAGCCAGGGAGCCAGGCCTGAGGCGCCAGGCATAGTGGGGGCTCCTGAAGGGATGCCATGGTTGCTAAGCAACTGGACCAGAAGAGCCATTCAAGTTGGAAAGTGAAGTCCTGTTTTTAACTCTGTCCTTTGACAGGTGACACAAGTCCCTGGTCTCAGGATCCTCTGCCTACGGTGTAATACATGTAATTAGGAATCACTTAACATCTCTCCTGTAATGAGCTATGGTTGCCTAGGCCCAGATATATTTTAATGATTCAAATTAAAAGGGAATATAATTCTGTTCCCAGGTCATCTTGAGTACAAGCTAAGCACCTTTTCCCACCCGTCTTACAGGTCATGATTATATTCTTTGGTGTCCTCTGAAATGTCATTCATAAATTCAGTAAGCATTTGTGGGAGAATGAACAAATGACACAAAAATCATTTGGATTTCTTTGAATCATTTGCTGGATCCTCTTATTATAACATCTAGCACTTGGACAACTTTGTCCTTCATTCCTTTGTGGATGTTCGCCCAGCATCCATTTCCCCCCCTTTTTTTTTTCTAGTAATTTGGCTTTGGGAACCATCCCTCCTTATTAGTTACAATCATGGTGTTTCCTTTATACAAACCTAAGACAGGCGAGAAACATAACAATCTTAAATGTTCTTGAGGATGGTCGGAGTTCAACGGAGACTGAAGTATCCTGAAGAGATTATTTCTTAGTTCCTGTTGTCTGAACCCAAGGACCTGCTCTAGATCCTGTCCCCTCGGAACCTATATTTTCTGCTTTCCATTTAGTTCTGTGACCTACCTTTATATTCTTAATAAATACCTTTTGTGCTTTAATTAACTAGACTTGCTTTCTGTTGCTTGTAACTAAAGTATTCTAACTGCTGTACGTACCTACAGAAAAGGTCCACGTAATTAAACTGGATACCAAAATAGAAAAAGAGAACTTTAAGAACAAAAAGAAGTCTTCAAAATCTAGTCCAACCCTTTTATTTTGCAGATGGTTTGACTGATAGAAGTTAAGTGACTTGATCAAAATCTTAACTTTCATTGGTGAGAGTCAAGTCCAGAACCCAGAAGACCTGGCTCCCTCTCTAGGAGTCTTTCTACGTTTTCACTGTTTCCTGTCCTCAGGTCTCTTCTTTTTTTTTTTTTTTTTTTTTAAGATTTTATTTATTTGACAGAGAGAAACACAGCCAGAGAGGGAACACAAGCAAGGGGAGTGAGAGAGGGAGAAGCAGGCTTCCCGCCGAGCAGGGAGCCCGATGTGGGGCTCAATCCGGGGTCTCCGGGATCATGACCTGAGCCGAAGGCAGTGGCTTAACCAACTGAGCCACCCAGGCGCCACCCTCAGGTCTCTTCTAAGGGATTTGTCTATGGTTGTTTTCATTGACTAGTTACAACACAGGACATATAATTCACAAAGCCTAAAACATTCACTATGTAGTCCTCTAGAGAAAAAGTTTACCTATACCTGACATACACAATAAATAAATGAATGAATGTGTATGTGTTCTAACATAACTTTAATTTTAGACACTGAAATTTGAATTTCATATCATTTTTATGTGTCTCAAAACATTTTTAAAAGATTTTTAATTTATGTATTTGACTGAGAGAGAGAGAGAAAGAGAGAGCACACCAGAACAAGCTTGGGGGTCAGTAGGCAAAGGGAGAGGGAGAAGCAGACTCCCTGCAGAGTGGGGAGCCCCATGCTCTCCAGGACCCTGGGATCATGACCTAATCCAAAGTTAGCTGTTCAACTGACTGAGCCACCAGGCACCCAAAAATATTTTTCTTTTGATTTTTTTCTCAAACATTTAAAAATGTAACAACCATCTTAGTTAATGGGTTGTACAAAAACAGGCAGTAAGCCAGATTTGACCAATAGACTACAGTTCACCTGGCGAAGCCAGTTTGAATTAGCGTTTCTGCTACTTGCAGTTAAGTGCAACCTAACTGGTACAATGAAGTCATCATACATTTAGTGATTGTCTACTATGCACTAACATACAATAAAGAATAAAATATAATCCCTTCCCCCAAGGATTCAAGGCCTTCCATAATGATAGCCACCATTTATTGAGAACTTATTACAATCTGCTAATTGCCTTGCCCTTTAATGAATTATCTCATTTAATCTTCATTAACAATGCCACAAGATGGCTTATATTATTATTCCTACTTTATAGATGAGCAAAGGGAGGCGCAGAGGTACGGTGCCCAAGGTCACCTAGCTAGTGAGTAGTAGAGCATGAACCCAGATTGCAGGACTCTGAAGTCTGGGGACCCAACTACTTTGCTAAATGAACACTCCGTAGGGTGCCTTCAACCCACACTGTGATTCCCACTGTCCACCTCTGCCTTGTCTCAGACTGCAGAACTCAGCATGACCCAACCGTGGCCTTGTAGCTTTCCCCGCAATGTCACTCAGCCGTCTCTCCCAGTTTTTTGACCATCCCAACCACCAATTCTTAGTAACCACTCCTCCTGCACACCCATAGCAACTGACGTCTAGAGTACTTATTTTATGCCTGTAGAGGGTTTTGATTGTCATTTGATTTTTTTCTGTGTTTGTTCTCTCTCTCCTAGCTATAGTATCAGTGTCAGGGGGTGAGAACTTTCCTCTGCCTCTTTGGGTAACCTCAGGAACAAGTGCACAGTGAAGTCAAAATGGTGGAGAGAAAAAGAGCATAAGAATGAGATAAAAAAGGAAAGATTGGGCTACTAAAGAAATCATTAAAAACTAAAACATGATCACCTTCTATAAATAAGAAAAAAAATAAAGGTATAAAAAAGACCAGTCTCTCCCCTCCCCCCCCACCAAAGAAAAGAAGGAAAAAACCAAACATATTTGGGAACTACTTGAGGAATAAAAGATAAAACAGGGGGACAAGACAAGGATAAAAACAACTCTAAAGAAAGGAATAAAGGTGAGCCCAGTTGGCTCAGTCAGTAGAACATGCAACACTTGATCTCAGGTTTGTGAGTTCAAGCCCCACACTGGGTGTAGAAACTACTTAAAAATAAAATCTTAAAACAAACAAACAAAAAAAACCAGAGAGGGACCTGTGGCTCAGTCAGTTAAGCACCTGCCTTTGGCTCAGTTTATAATCCCAGAGTCCTGGGATCGAGCCCCACATTGGGCTCCCTGCTCAGCGGGGAGTGTGTTCTTCCCTCTCCCTCTGCTCCCTATTCCTGCTTGCTCTCTCTCTCTTCCCCTAGTACTCTCTTTCTCTCAAATAAACAAATAAAATCTTTTTAAAAAGGAATAGAAATAGAGGATTAATTGGTATCTATATCTGAAAAAGAAGCTTCTTCCCCACCCCCAAAAATAGAACTGAGTAGGACATAATACACAAAAAGTACATAATACAGAAAAATATCTCCAAAATAGGAAAATTTGATATAGAACCATCAATAAGACATCAAGAGGGGTGCCTGGTTGACTCAGTCAGTAGAGCATGTGACTCTTGGTCTCGAGGTTGTAAGTTCAAGCCTCATGTTGGATGTAGAGATTACTTAAAAATAAAATCTTTAAAAACAAACAAAACAACAACAGCAAAAAAAAAAAAAAAAAAAAAAAAAAAAAAAAAAAAAAAAAAAAAAAAAAAAAAAAAAAAAAAAAAACAAGACATCAAGAACAGAGAAAGAGTTCTTCAAGCAGAAAGTCTAGGACTCCACAAGGCGAAGATGATAAGCCTGGCCTTACCCTTCTAAATAGCAACATACAATGCCGGAAGGTAATGGAACACTGCCTACAAGGTTCTGAGGGAAAGAAAAGATGACCCAGGAATATCACATTCGGCAAGTGGTTATTCACATACAGAAGGGAAGCAGTCAGACATTCTCAAAAATGAAAGAATTCAGGGACTATCAATGAGTCCTTCTGCAAGAGGAAGTTGGCGGGGGGGGGGGGGGGGGAGGGGGGACCTCCTTGACAATGAAATACAGCCATTCAAGAAACTGATCAAATTAGAGAATTAGTCATGCTAAAGTCTGACTGAAAGACTAGCAGTAAACACTGAATCCAGAGAACTCTATCTCTGGAGAAATAAATGGACACAAATCAGAATGTAGGTGCTATAAACCCAAACAAATTTAAAAGAATAGAAACATCAAAATTTGGGAGACAAGAAGCACAAGATCACTAATACATCTAATCACCTGGCAAGGAATCAACCAAAGATACCCACCCAACTTTTCAATTGATTTTCATCATCGATTCTTTTTTCTTAATCTTGGAATCATCTTTTAGGAACTAATATAGCTTGCCAATCAGGAAATAACACTCAAAGTTTAACAATGTCACCTGAATTTCTTTTATCTGTTAAGTTCAGGTAAAGTCAAACCCAATGTTTTAAATTATTTTTAAAAG
>PITA01013250.1:0-58321 GCA_004023965.1 Spilogale gracilis
CTCTGTTCATTTTAGACTACAATTTAAAGATGTTTATGTAGATTATATTTTTCTCACCCAAAATTTTACTTCAAGAAATGAATATTGCTCCTATTCTTCCCTCTAAGAGAAGCAGTGATTTAAAAATTCATCTTCTTGGGGTTCCTGAGTGGCTCAGTTGGTTGAGCGACTGCCTTCGGCTCACGTCATGATCCCGGAGTCCCAGGATCAAGCCCCGTGTCGGGCTCCCTGCTCGGCGGGAGGCCTACTTCTCCCTGTCTCACTCCCCCTGCTTGTGTTCCCTCTCTTGCTGTGTTTCTCTCTGTCAAATAAATAAATAAATAAAATATTTAGAAAAAAAATTCATCTTCTTAAATTCAATTTTTTAATTTCAGAGACCTTCGCTATTCTTGTGTGACAACACAGAATATGTAACTTTAATTCTCTGGCCATCTAATTAGAAAGATATTTCCTAAGTATGATCAGCGTTGGAATTGGTCCAGAGCCCATATTTATAAAACAGTCACTATGACAACCCATTCTTCCCAACCAGGTTCAACCCCTAATACTTTCCCAACTGTCTGTTTTACAAGATGACGTAAGTAGAGGCTTTGGGGGGTGGGGAACTTTGGATGATAATCAAAATGCTTTTTGCAAACAGAGCCTTTAAAGCTGTGTGTTCAGCAGCATGTGATCGGACAGTGGGAGTTCATCAGACAGCGAGGATTAACCCCCTCATTTGTTTCTCTTTTTTCCTTTGGAAGGGGATAGACCGCTGTGAATTCCATGTACTCAGCCTGAGCTGCCAAACGGGATTGGAAACTATTGACTGACTAGTCACCGAAACATGAGGCAGGGATAATTCATTGTTTTCCTGTTCTTTGTGACCCTAGGTAATAGGGTTTTGTTTTATTTAAAAACAAGTAAAAATATATTACAACTTTCAACAGTGTCTCTCTCGACCAGAAAGGCTTTTTAAATATTTCATCCTTTTCTGATTAAGTAGAATGATACTATTTATCTGTAACAATTTTAACCAGATTCCTTATAGTCATTTCTATTGCCAATGTAGAAAGTTCTCTTAAGTGAATACTTAACAGATCAGGATATGCTAGAAGAGCCAGTTTCTTTAGATGAGTGCGTATGTGGTTGGTTTTGGTTAGACCACCATGGTATACAGAGGGCTTAGAGTATCCAGGGCAGGGTCTGAATAGTGTTCTGGCACTTGACCTGGTAGCATATCCCATAGGATTCGCTGAAATTCAGAATTGAGCTAGTGGCAGGACTGTACAGCTGAGACCACTCCTTAACATTGGTCCCTCCTCTACGTCCGTTTCTACATGTCTCAGTGAGAATGAATTCCCTCTAGGGGTAGGGAGTTAGAAGAGCTGCCTCTATCAGAACAGCTCCATATTTCCTTGGACCAAAAGTAAGTGGAAGGTAGT
The DNA here is from genome assembly GCA_004023965.1 of Spilogale gracilis. Classification (NCBI taxonomy): domain Eukaryota; kingdom Metazoa; phylum Chordata; class Mammalia; order Carnivora; family Mephitidae; genus Spilogale; species Spilogale gracilis. The sequence goes on from PITA01013250.1 coordinate 1,425, forward strand.
AAGCTGCCTACGAGGAGTAGCTCAACCATATCTGTAGGAGCCATTGCTCCTGAATATGGAAGCCATCTTAGTTGGCCAGGACTCAGCTCTGGGGATAAAGACCTTGCAGTCAAGATTATATCAGACCTCTTAGTGGCACTGGGCACAATGAACCAGTTTGACTTTCTGATGCTCTTTCTTACCTTGGCTTCTATACTATCCTCGCTTGATTTTTTTTTTTTTTAATATCATCTCTGAAAATCAGTTCTAACCTGGGAATTAAAAGTAATAACTAAGCTGAAATTGTTAATATTATGATGCAAAGAAGTAGAAAGAAGCCTTGTAAAATATGAACTTAAATCATCATTGGTATCACAGTTAAACACATGGTCTGAGTAGTTAAAGAGAGTATATTTTTAATGCGCTTGTCTCACATGGACTGCCTCCTTTTTTCATCCCTTCAGTGGTGTAGCTCTTCCATCACAATTACTGAACTAGATCCTAGAACTTAGCCAATGGGAGTAATTCAGTCATCCTTTATCTCTTATTTCTCTCTCTTCAAATATTATTTTTTTCCCAATGACCAGTGTTTAACTTACTATTTTATCCATTCTCCCCAGTCATGTGTTCTCGTTTGTCCATCTGTCCTCTCACGCATCTTTCCATCCACCCATCATCTATTGAGCAGCTTCTCTGTGTATGCAAGACATAGTCTCAAAGCATCATTATTTCCTGACCAAAGTAGGAATATAATGAAAGACTAGATGCTCTGTTCTTAGTTTGATTCTTCAGAAGCAGACCTTATAATAGAGAATTCAGTGTAGATAGTCTGTTTGGTAGGTGGTTCCAGGAAGCCAAAGTGAGATAAACAGGGAAAACAAAGGGAAAAATTCCAAAAAGTTTGCATTTAAGACGTGGTTAATTGCTGTAGGTAACTGGCCTCAATCTTGCTGGGGATTTTTTTTGAGAAACTCTGTAGAATGTTTTAGAATTGTCCCACCAAAGGATGGCAAAGCTGAGATGTTTATCTATTGACTATTGTCTTCCTTGGTTGAAGTTATTCTGTGTGCATTAAATCCATGGCATTTTCCAGATTGCTTCCAGTGCTAGGGAAAGCCCTTGGGCAGAAAAGCAGAAGACAGGGGCACCAACAGGTTCTGTTCATCAAGACTGCAAGTGAACTCATAGGTAGGCTCGCAAGCTGTGGGGTCGGGTGGCCAGAGCATCTGCTTCAACCTCTGTGGCCATCCCAACTGCTTGAAATGGAAATGCATGCAAGTTTTCCATTTTCCAGTTACGTTTACCAGAGTGCACATTTACTCTATTTCATGTGCAGAAACACAGCACTATGTTTAGAATTGGACTTACTCATTTCCTGAATATATATAGCTTCCCTTTTCTCTACAGCCTCTTTTCAGCAGATTTATACAGACAAGAAAAATATTGCAACCAAAAGCACCACTGCAAATTTCCCTGTACTGACATTAATCATGCCCATTTGATTTATCATCTATCATTTGAAAAGAATATTTTGCAACTCTTGTGCCTTGATTTTTTTTTATTTTACCAAGAATGATTACATCCATGTCGCATAACTCTTCTAATGGCTAATGCAGTTTGTTTTTATCACCCATTCACTCCCTAATTATGTGTGTTGGGAAGCCAACACTCTTCATGGAAAGTTGGGAGAGAAATATTCGATTTCAGAGAAGAGGAGATGGTTATAAAACCAGACTAGATACAGTGATTGATTATTGAGTGCTTGGTTTGCTGGGCTTAATTTACCAGGTACTATTGAACTAATTAAAAAATAGTAATACTTTCTCAAGTGTCAGACTTTGAATGTCATCTACTTTGGGTCCATTGAAAATATTTTCATTAACCCTTTACCATTGAATTGATCTATTTTTTTGTTTTGTTTTGTTTTTAATTTAAGATAGCCACCCACCCTTTTGTGTAATCCTGTACTACATATCTCCGACTATTGGACTGAGGACAAAGGACTAATAAATGGGAAATATTTATTAAATTCATGAAAGAAATCCATTTGGAATATATACCTAAGAACAAGAGCCCATGAACTGTACCAAAAATTAGTAACTTGATCTTTTTTTGCATTCATTTATGGATGCTCCATAATATGTGTTTATCAAACACATACCAGATTGTGCCGGGAGCGGCTCTACCTTTCTCTCCATTTATTCAAATCCTACCTAAACTTTAAGGCATAGGCATAATTTCTTCTTCTTTAATGAAGCCTTTCCTGTTTCTTCCATATCAGTGCATCTTGGGGGACAGGATGCAGTTGCAGAGCATCAAAAGTCTTTTTGCCCAAGATACACCCCAGGTCATTTAAATGAGCTCTTTTGGGGGTGAGATTCAATTCTCTTCATTTTTTAAAGGACTGAATTTTAACTTGGAGAGAGAGAGTGAGGGATAGCACAAGTGGGGGGAGAAGCAGAGAGACAGAGGGACACACACTCTGTGCTGACCGTGGGGCCCAGTATAGGGCTTGACTTCTTGATCCTGAGATCATGACCTGAGACAAAATCAAGAGTCAGACACTTAACTGATGTAGCTACCCAGGCGCCCCTCAAGCCTTTTTATTTTTAAAAGCTCAAGTGGTTACATATGCAGAGAACTACCACCCTACCTGGATCGCATTGCTCCCTTCTCTGATGACCCAGAAAATCTTATTGTACTTCTTAAAGACTGTTGTAGTTGGCCTTGTATTCTGGTTTAAGTTACTCTGAGGATCCAACCAGCCCAACCACCCTTCCAATTCTTAGATACCTCTGACAACATTCTGGTTATTCAGCTTGAATACCCCCTGTGTCATGGAACTCATTCATTTTTGGGCAGTTCGAATAGTCCATGTCTAAGTCTGTCTCTTTCTAGCTTCAACCTGTTTTTCCTGTTTCTGCCAGTATAGGAGAAAAAAAGCCCCTCCCCCCAAGTTTTTAATAAATCATGCATTTGGTAAGCATTTAAGGAATGCCTGCCATGTATTGAGCCCTGGGCTACCTTATTGGAAATAAAAGTACAGATTCCTAGGAGGATCTGAAAGTCAATCTTCGTTTCTATAAATAAGTTTGTTTTTTTTTTTAACCTGCTATATTTCTTACATAAAAGATTTTCTAGCTTGGAATAGTAAAAGACCAAATAGGCTTAAGCTACTGGAGAAATTTATGTAGCAGAGTTATGAGTAGAAAACTTTGGGAAGGGCTTTCTGAATAAGGTTGTGCAATCTTTCCTTCAGGCTTTAAATGTGACATATTTCCATGTGACTTCATTTATATACTGTCTTTTAAAAAAATTTTTTTTTTATATACTGTCTTGAGGGTAGAGCGCAGTGTCTTAAGATACTCCTCACAGTTACTTCTGAGTCATTCTCTATCTCTAAAGGAGGCAGAGCTGGGGAAGGGAGGATGAATGATTGATTGAGATACCTGTTTGACTTCCTGATAACTTTTGGGGTGGGGATGATAAACAAGTTTGCTTCCCACCTCCCACCCCCCATTGTTCCTCACAATGCAACAGCTAGCTGGGGTCTCCCAGGAGAATCATGGTCTAACAGTGCTGGGTCATGTCAGTTCCCTGAAACTAAAGGATTTGCTGGGAAACAAGGCACGTGAAGGGCAGTTCTAGGTCACACTGACCTTCTATAGCTTTCCAAGACATTTTCTAGGAGAGGGAAGCCACAGAGCTCCAGAAGCTCCATTCCCATTGTTGTGCTCTGAGGGCTTGCATTCATACATTTCCTGACTCCCTGAGAATGATGCCTCCTGGAATGGGGGGGGGGGGGGAGGAAGGCCTTGGCCCCAGGGCACAGTGGGAATGAGCTCCCTATGAAAGACTGGTGCTGAGGAAGTATGGAAAGCTCACTGCTCTCTCAGCAGAGGGAGAGTTGGGGGTCTAAGAACTCTTGGCTGGGAACTAGAACATGACTTCACTTACCTCAACCTAGAAGCATATCAGAGAGGCACTTTATATTCCAGAAACCAAGGTAGCTGAGACATTCCCTCCATTCTGTCTTACCTGCTTAGACCCCAGGTCCTCCTTTCCTACAAATAAACCCAGCCCTGAGATGATCTAAATTCCTTCTGATCTCTGTTTATCAGCACAGTGACATTTGTGCTCAGGTGGTTAATTCTGGTTTATTTCTCCATCTTGCCATGCTTTATCCCATATCCCATTATGCCAGGAGGTTGTTGTACCCTCCCCCCCCATTGCATACACCTTAAAATAGGTGCATTCATTGAAAAATCTGCAGGGCCAGACCAGCAGGTCCTATACAGCTCAAGTTCATCATGGTGTTTTACAACCGGCCAATCACTCAGTTCATTTTAGGTTAACCACGCCTGGCTCTTACTCTCAGGAAGCATTCTCTAATATCATAAGACAGGGAGTATGGGAAAAGTGCTCTTTCAGTTCCAAATCCCGGGGCATTTATGCACTAATAACCTTCCTGCTTATTGCTTTTCGCAAGAACAAAAACCAAAGCAATTAAATGGAGTTAACGTTGGCATGGTAGCATAAATTGTCAGGAAATTCAATATTAAGGGGTTCACGTTCCTTTCTTGTGAGCTGTCTAATGTCTGCCTACTATGAATTAGGAAAAAGCCAACACCTGGGCCTTGGTATGAGAGAGGATTGCAAGAGAGAGAAAGAAAGAGTTGCTGACCTTGTATTTAGCAGCAGAGGCAGCCTTGTGATTTGTGGGTGATGCATGTCTATTGGAAGTTTGTATTTTTGTCGGCTACAGCCTTTTTAATCGGGTTCTCCTGCCCATGGCAGGCAAACATGGATAAGCAGTTGACCTCCACGCTCGACAGTTCCGGAAGAAAAAGCAAACAGCCTTGTGTTTATACTGCATCCACCCGGGCTGTGCTCTGAAGAGCAGCCAGATTCTCCACATCACTGACTCTCCCCTTGAAAAGCAGAGGTCTCTTCAACTTTGTTCACGGACTGAAAGCTGCTTGCAGGATGGGCTTCCAAAGTTCAGACCCTGACGCAGGGAAATTATACCCCAAGTCTGAGGGCAGCGAATCAGAAGAAACAATTTGCTTAGATTTGGATCTGATTTTAATTTGGGAGTCCAGGGCCTGAAGGCTTTCTGCTGAGTCTGAAACAAACAAAACCTGAACTCTGCAACCCAGGTCACTTTTAAGGAATTATAAATTATTTAAAACCTGTGTTTTTATTATAATTTATTGTCAGTGAAAAGATGCTCTCCCCTTCCAACCTTGTTTTTGCACCTGACTTCCTAATGAACTGTTAACAAGCATTTATATTAAGAGCTTGTGCAGGCTTTTGAATGATGGAAGATCATTCTGATTTAAATGAGTGATAGTTTAAATCCCAGATGCTTGATTCCTTCCCTCTTCCCTCCCTCCCTCTCTCTTCCTTCCTTTCTCTCTCTCTCTCTCTCTCTGTCTCGTTCTTCCTCTTCTCTCCTCTCCTCTCCTCTCTTCTCCTCTCCTTCCTCCCTCCCTCCCTCCTTCCTTCCTTCCTTCCTTCCTTCCTTCCTTCCTTCCTTCCTTCCTTCCTTCTTTCCTTCCAGGAAGGATAGGGGACCAAACCTGGAGAAATTATTACAAGGGAAGAAGAAATAGAATGTGTAACATTCATTTTATTGGCATGAGGAAGGCTTTGCTAAAGTCTTGGTGAGCAGGTGAAACCCATTGTATTGGTTCAGAGGAATGTTTTGCTCTGTATTAGGAGGAATGTTGCTGGAAGATAAGATGTTTAGTCATGTTATACTGCAAAGAAGTTATCCTTGTCATTCTTGATCTACTTTAGGAGATTAAACAGAATTGCTCATCTTTCTCAGCTTTTTTATATGCTTTCTCAAATAAACTCAAGTTTCTCGGTTTCGACTCTAGAGAGTGGGGAGTGCAGTCCCCTCTCTTGTTACTCCTCTGGCTTAATCTCAAAAATCCAGTCGGATATTCCTATAGTTTTCTTCAGCCTAGTTCAGAGCGTGGCTTCTTGCCAATTCTGTCTCTCTGAAACACACTTAATTTTTCCCTTAAGTGTTCTTGCACAATAGAGCTTGGGTTGAAAATGTACTTATATTCTCTTATTTTCTTTTTCTCTTATTTTCAGGAGGGTGTATGTAAGCACACATAGGGGTTATGTTCAAATACAGTTACTTGTGCTTGCTTCAAACTGAAAAAAGCAGGTAAAGAATTCAGTATTCAGCAGATCTATGTCCCAGAAGTGAGTTTCTTTACAAATTACTATGCTTTGAGAATAGGCTTTTCTGTGTGTTGAGATCTCAGGGTGTGTGTGTGTGTGTGTGTGTGTGTGTGTGTGTGTGTGTGTGTGTGTTTGGGGGACCATGTTCAGGTCAGGTGGTATATCAAGGGATATCCCCAGTTGAAATAGTCAGAAACCAAGAGGGGAGAAGCTTATCCTTCTCAATCTCACTGTTAAGAGATCAAGAAGGAGATACAGGTTTCCTGACACATATTCAGAAACTCGTTCTATCATAAGAGAAATGAACAGGGCAAATACAAGGTCATCTTCTCTCCTTAAAATCCCTCAACTTCACATGAGCCCAAGATCAAGGAATCAAACACATAGAAAGTTACAGAACCAAGAAGGACATGTGTTTCTTTTAGCCCAGCCAACGGCTAGCAACTAGAACTCCTTACACTTTCCATGGGTGAGGAATTAAGAGAACTGTTACTTTTCTTTTTTTCTAGAGTGATTTTTTGCGGGGTTGGGGGGAGGGGGGATATTGAAATGTTAATCCTGTTCATGGGTGCAGAGTCTGTTTGGAGTGAAGAATTGATCTTTCCTGCCAGCTCCTCTATAGAATGACGTCCATAGAATTGCTGTTTGAGAAGTTTGATCTTTTGCTATTTCTAAATAAACTCTCACAAACACTATTACCAAAAACTTCTATCTCTGGTAACAAGGATGATACTCTTTGGAGATTTTTCGTTTTACACCATCTGTTTAACCAGAGGCATATTTTGCACACCCCTCTTTCCCAGAGTTTGGATGGAAAGCCTTCGCTGCGCTTCTGGTGTTCCCAGAGATGACTTTTCAGGTCTGCAGAATGCAGAGAACAGTGCCAGCTCCCTTCACAGAAGCACCAGCAGATGCGTCACTTCACTGCCTGGCAAAGGGTAGGAATGGAGATAGTTGTAGCTGGCTGGACTCCAAGATAAGGAAAGAATTCTGATGAGCTATTGGAATGTTGGACAGATTTATATCACCTTGGACCTGGGTCTGTCAACACTGCCGGGAGGAGGGAGATGTTTGTTCCACAGAGAGGTATTCACGGGGCAAAGAAGGACTTCAGTGTGCTAAGTCTTATAACCTTCTTTTGTGTCAGCTCCCTTAGCAGGTGGCCTCCTTGCAGGTGGCAGAGAGACGAGAGGGAACCCAGGAACGGTCGCCCCTTTTTCTGTCATGGCTCTGTGCATGCCAAAGGCCACACTGACTTTTATCAGACACACGTGTAGACCTCTGGACTCTCTTCCCCTCTTCCCCACAAAAGATTTTTGAAGCAAAGACCATGTTACTGGATAAGAGGTAACTGACTTGCACTTAGAGTATCACAGGGATCAAGGCTATTCACTAAAGTTCCGCAATGCTGGTCTGGCCTTTTTGCCTTATAGCCATTCTAGGTTCAAACAGGAAATGGTTTAATGGTTTCATTTCTCTCTTTTTTCTTCTCTTTAACTTTTCAATTGCACTGCAAAGGGCAAGTGTGTTTCCTTCTTATCTAAAGAAATTTTGGCAGAAATGAAGTTTCGGTCTCACATTTTTATGGTTGCCTTGGATACATTGCCATACTGTTTGTACAACCCCATTGCTTGTTTGTTTGTTTGTTTTTACTATAGCCCTAGCCTGTCTTTTGCTCTTGTTCTATTTACCAACGTGGGGTGCCAAATCTCCTGAGCCCTGTACAGCTCCAGTGATCACCGGAGCTGGGTGATGCTTGGCCTTTGGGGTAGCAACAAACATAGGAGGAGCGCACAGGAGGCAACCATAGGTTTAGCTCGCTTTGGTACGTCCTCCTCTTCTTGGCCTGAAATCACTACTTGAAGCACCTAGAGCTGTCCCTTAGCTTGGTATCATTGAGCTCTGGGACTAACAAGACAGTATCTGAGTATCTCAGACTTTTAGGACTGCTGCTTTCCCCATATACTCTATTTCTCCCATCTCCAACAAGAGTTCTAAGGGAAAAATTTCTCCGAATAGTAGGTGCCTCATTTGACAGGGTTGAAAGAAGAGTGCCAGATTGCATCTTGGGCTGCTGAAAGATTTGAGTAGAACTTGGTCTTATGAATCAAGATCTTCCTGGTGTGAGTTTATTCCTCTTGTCCTGAATGATATTTATGGATCTCTGTGGACTCTTTCCCTCTAGCCAATCAGTAACTTCCACAGGGGGAAACTCAGAGTCTTTTCTTCTGGATTTTCTATATAGCAATCCCTAACACTGAGTCCCTAAACTCAGTGTTTCTTTCTTTTTTAAGAATTATTTTTAATAAAAAAATTTCAAACATACTAGAAAATCACAAAAAAACCCAGACAAAGTCAAACATGTATATCTTCACATCGTAGACTGAACAGATATTCACAATTAGCTATATTTGCTTCAGATTCCTCCTTAATAAAGAAAAGAAGGAAAAAGCAAGGGGGAAAGGAAGGCAGGCAAATAAAAAAAAAATTGTGTAGATGTAGTTAACATTCTGCCTATATTTTCCTTGCATCTTCCCTATAGAATTCACTTCTTGAAGTCTGTGTATATCATCCCTGTGATTGTCTTTATTACAAATGCCATAACCAAATTAGGTTACTCATTTTTAGTGTTAGAGTTTTCAACAGGTAGTATCATAACAAGTATATCCTTTTGCAACTGGATTGATTTACTTCAACATAATTATTATACTTTTAAAAACTTATCCATGTTGGGATATCTAGCTTTAGTTCATCTGTTTTAACTGTATAAACTAACTAGTTTACTAAATGTCACTGTTGCTCTAAATACCACTTAATAATGCAAAGTTGATTATGTTGTCTCCATGCTCTTCACAACTTGGCTCGGACCTGCCTTTCCAGTCATCGTGAATTACTTCATGGTCCCGCTTTTCAAAAAACCCCACGGTTTATCTGAAAAAGTAGTTGTACTTTGACCCCAGTGAATATGCTTGGCTTTACAAAGGACTTCTTCCAAGAGCAAGAGTTCATTTGAGAGACCAGGTTTTGTATGTTCACGGTTACCTTCCCAGCATCTAGGATTAATAGATAAAAAATAATACTTGTTGGACAAACGTCTGCTCACAGGAAAGTAGATGTTTGTGAAATAAGGGTTAGATGCTGTTATTCTGAATGCATGTAAGAGGGTATTGAGGTCTTTCTGAAAATATTTATACTGTTCTCCAGCAACCACTGGTTTCTTCCCAGCTGGTTTATCCCACAAAAATTGCCAGAATGGATTAAAGAGATTATTTCTGTCAACTCTCAGATTGTAGACTGCTGCACGGCTCTATGAGGCCCACTGGATGTTTGCGCAGAGCCACCAAAAGCTCTTGCCACAGAGAACTGTTGATTTGAAAGGTCTGGCAGATGTTACAGTCTTTTGCCATCTGTCTCTTGAAAGTAGCTTCGATTTGGCTTTGACTTGGCCTTAGTAAGGTCACAAATACCAGCTTTGGTGATAAATGCCACGTGGGTACCCGGTCCAAGAGAGATGACTTTTCCTTTGCTGTTTTTGGCATCCCCAGGCCAATTTGTTCTTATTCTACTTCTAAGTGGCTACACCCTCCTGGAAGGTATGGTCAAGGGGCCCAGGGTGAAGTGAAAAGTGGTTCTGTAAGGTCAGCAAAAGCTTCTTGTGGACTTTTGTCAACCTTATTTATGCAACAATTATTTATAGAATAAACAGTTGATAAGACATTGTCCCTGCCTTTAAGTTGCTTCTAATTCAGTGCAGGAGACAGAAAGCTGAGATTTTCAAACTATTAGCTAAATGTGAAAACAGGCAGAGAAAGCACAGAGTGGTATAAAAGCACTTAGGAGGGGCTCCAACCTACTCTGAGGTGTGGTGGTCAGCAAGGGCTTCCTGGGGGAAGTTAATATTTCAGATTAAAACTGGACGTCATAAGGTTGGGAGAATTTTAGGTGATGTCTTCATATTGGCTACTCTTTGCTAAACTATAGCAGGGACAGCAATGTGGTGTTGGTGGTGATGATGATGATAGAGAAGGACAAGAATGGCTTCATAGCTAGCTACCCTAGTTTTAAATCCTTGCTCTTCCTATTCTTAGCTCTGGCCAGGAGCTGGACAAGTGACTCTGAACAGATCACTCGGCCTCACTGTGCCTTATCTGTAAAGTGGGACTGGTTGATGTATGCCTCCAGGGTGGTCGTGAGGGTTATAGGAAATGTTCATAAGGAACCCACACAGTGCCTAGTACATAGGAGGCATTCAGTAAGAAATTGGTCAGAGGTAGAGGGGGGGAGGACTGTCGAAATGAGCACTCAGTAAAAAAGCAACAGGAACATGAAGAGAAGGTAGCATAGGTGTCATCAGTGGACATGGAGGGAAGAACTCTGAATGTGGAGGCCAGTGACCTAAGTTCTCAGCCAACTTCTGTGGAGGTGAGTGCCCTGGGGCCTGGGCTCTCTGGCATCCTCTGGGAACCTCCCATCATTGCAGAGAGGCATTTTTTAAGTAATTAAGTGAGAGGAATCATAACAAATGATCTAGGATTAAGGACAACAGAGAGATTGCTGTGTGATGCAGTGACATGGGAAGACCGGAGAAGGGCCTTGACTGGGTGCTGAAGGTCAGGTAGGCTTTAGGCCAAAGAGCCAAGAGAAGAGGGCATTCCAGATGGGGCACAATGGAGTAAAAAGGGCCAAGTCACACATCAATTATGTCAGAGGCTTCCTTTATCTCCTCACCCCTGGGGCAGCCTTCTTCCCAGAGGAGAACGGGTAATACAAAGGTCTTGACCTTGGTTCAGAAATTTGTTTCTTTGATAGTCAGGGCTGATGCTGGTAAAATTGTTAAGTCATTGAAGTTCTTCTGCATGATCATTCATTTTCCTGTCAGCGACCCACCTTCATTTGTCTGTACCTTCCTGTCCACTCAACTAAATAAGCCCCCCCACTTCCACCTCACTTTCCCTGCAAAATGTGCTTAAAAGCAGCCTTTTCCTGGCTCTTCTCCACACTCCCAAAATCTATATATAGATTAAATATCTGTAATTATAATATGTCAAACCTTAAAGAGAGCTTAGAGTTCATCATTAGAACTCCCCCTTATTTTTATGAAGGGACATGGTCCAAGGTTAAGAATTTAGGGACAGAATCAGATCTCTGTGACCCTAGTTATGTTCTTCTCTTTCCGCTATGCAGCCTGCATCTTCCTCTACCATGCATTCGGATTAGAGCATCCATACCTATGTGTTAATCAGGAACCCTTGGAATTTTAGTTTTCAGAAATGTAGTGAAACTGGTTTAATAAAAAGGGAATGTCTTCTTTTTGAAGAGTTTTGGTAGGGCTGAATCCAGCTTTTTGGAAGATGTCACGTGTTTGCCTCTCTATTACAAAGCTCTGCTTTTCTCAGTATGATTCATTCTCAGGCAAATGGCCTACAAGTAGTGTCCAAAAGGCTTTTGTAGTGCACCGGACTTATATCATGCCATCCTAGCATCCCAAGAGAAATAGAGAAATTTCTTCTGGCAAAAGTTCTAGATGGGACTTTGGTTAGTTTGACTGGAGTCATTTGTCTACTTTCATTGTGGTAGGGCATTGTAGATGTGTGATTGTCCAGGCCTAGGTAGGATGCCCATTCCCAGAACCATGCATCATGGTCAGTGTCACCCAAAGCATGGACTGAGAGTGAGAAAGAAGTGGTTTGCAAGAGGAAACCAGGTTTCTGTTTTCAAAGGAAGGGGACATGGATGTCGGGCTAGTATGTGTGCATTTACCACACATCATCCACACATGACCAACCACACACTGATAACAGTCTAAGGTATTATATCCAGGATAGCATTTTCCTCTTGTAAAGGACTGTCATAGTTTTAATGTGTATTACATAGGGATTTTGTGTATCATGGAAAGGCCAGTGAGGGGGTGGGAGAAGGTGGGGATTTGGGATTTTAGGATTTTTCAGGCTCTCCCAAGTCATAGCACAAAGTAATTATCTACCCTTGTCCACTTATAAATCTTATTCTGATGGTTGTCTGGGAAATCAGCCTGGGACGGAAAGGTCTCCATTTGTTAACCACATGTGGATAATTGAAAGTTGATGCTATTTAACTGTCCTCCTAACTGTGCATCCCCATTTGTTCTCCTGCTTTTCTTTCATGTACTGCTTACCTCACTCATGAGCACAACAGCCAATGTCTATGAGCCCAAGTCAAGTCATGAACATCAGATGGGAAATTATAAGTTTATGTGGTGGTTGTATTCTTTCTCTTCTTTTCATTGGCTTTTTTGGTGTAGCTGTCATATGCTTGGAGAGAACTCAGGGCTTGTTTGTTACAGTGAAGTGCTACATTCTCCCACTGTCATACGTGAGGCCATATTAGAAGGAGGTAGGAGTGGTGGTGGAGGGTCAGAAGGTAGCATCATTCAGTGTGGTGGGACTAAAACAATTTTTCTGGACTGAATTGGATGGAATTTTTGCCTAAAGCCTTTTAGAAATCATTTTCAAATCTATTTTAATTTCTAATGTTCTATGATATGATTTCTGACTCATTTGCTTAATGGTTTCATTTGTGTTAAAAAAAGAAACACCAAACCTTCCTTATTTACTATCCCTAATGCTTTTCAAATACCACAGAATTCTGTAAAGACATCAGAGAGACAGAGGGGAAAAACATTAAACATTCATTTTTGTTATTCTGGCAAAGAATTCTTGAGATAGTTCTGTATAGAGGAACCAGTGCAGGTCTCTGACAGTTGTACCTAATGCCAGTTAACTCACTCACAAAATCTCTTGCCTGACAACAATTTGTAGAAATCTAACGAACAATCTAAATGCTCCAAAGATCTCAGAGAGACCTTTGGAAAATATTTCAAAACATTTAGAAACATCAGAAATTTGAAAACAAAACATTCCCACATATAAGCATGGGGATAGGGAAGGAATATAGTCTGATTTTTTTCTGTCACCATTATATTGCTGGCCCCTAGCACAGCAACTGGAAGAGAGGAGTTTCTCCATAAGTATGTGATGAATCAATGTTTTCGTCTTTACCTGGTTTCTTGAGTTATACATGACTTAGAAGACATATATATGACTAATAAACACATGAAAAGCTGTTCATCATCATTAGCCATCAGGGAAATTCAAATCAAAACCACATTGAGATACTACCTTACGCCAGTTAGAATGGCGAAAATTGGCAAGGCAAGAAACAACAAATGTTGAGGAGGTTGTGGAGAAGGGGGAACCCTCTTACACTGTTGGTGGGAATGGAACTTGGTACAGCCACTTTGGAAGACAGTGTGGAGATTCCTCAAAAAGTTAAAAATAGAGCTACCCTATGACCCCAAAATTGCACTACTGGGTATTTACCCCAAGAATACAGATGTAGTGAAAAGAAGGGCCACATGCACCCCAGTGTTCATAACAGCAATGTCCACAATAGCCAAACTGTGGAAAGAGCTAAGATGCCCTTCAACAGATGAATGGGTAAAGAAGATGTGGTCCATATATACAATGGAATATTAATCAGCCCTCAGAAAGGATGAATACCCAACTTTTACATCAACATGGATGGAACTGGAGGAGATTATGCTAAGTGAAATAAGTCAAACAGGGAAAGTCGATTATCATGTGGTTTCATTTATTTGTGGAACATAAGGAATAGCATGGAGGACATTAGGAGAAGGAAGGGAAAAATGAAGAAGGGGAAATCAAAGGGGGAGATGAACCATGAGAGACTGTGGACTCCAGGAAACAAACTGAGGGGGTTTTAGAGGGGTCGGGAGTCAGGGGTTGGGTTAGCCCGGTGATGGGTATTAAGAAGGGCATGGAGCACTGGGTGTTATATGCCAACAATGAATCGTGGAATACTACATCAGAAACTCATGATGTACTGTATGGTGACTAGCATAACATAATAATAATAATAAAAAAGGTCATTACAGCAAGCAAAAGAGGGTGATCTATTTTGTATTGTCATATTTATGGGTCTAGCAGCATGTGGTTTCTTTTTTCCCTCTCACCTTCCATTCCTTCTTTCCTTGGCTCCCTCATCCCCTTTCTTCCTTCCTGTTTTCCTTCCAGTGTTTAATGAACCCCCTACTCTGTGTCAGTGTCCCTTATGATACAGAACTGAGAAAACTTAACTTCAGTTCTCAAAGAGTTTATAAGGTTAACGAGAGACACAAGGAAATGGGAAATTTCAATACAGTATTAGAAATATTATGACAGAGAAAGTACACAGCATCTATGGGCCATTTAAGAAGGAGAAAACTTGAAAACTTAACCCAAACTCGAGGAATCATGAAAGGCTTCTCAGACTAAGTGACATGTTTTGAAGGACAATTTGAATTAGCTGCACCTTTTTTACGGCTGAGTGGAGAAGATGGGGGAAATCTGGGACTGGATTTAACTTACCTGTTGGTATGATATAGGTATTATTGACCACCCCCCTTGGGAAAATATTTCAAAACATTTAGAAACATCAGAAATTTGACAACAAAACATTCCCACATATAAGCATGGGAATGGGGAAGGTTTCAGATGCTCAGATAGAGTCGAGTCCAGTAGTCAAATGGTTTGATGGTGAAGATCATAGTCCAGAGAAGCATCTAGACCCTGGGTACCAAAAAGGGGGATAGTAGTACGTTAGGACGTTAGGAGACACACTTGTACTAGCATAGTCAGGTAGAGCTCTGTCAGACCTTAGGTAACATACCTGTACTAGCACAGTCAGGAAGAGTTCTCGTGCTCAGCATAGCTCAGCCCACAGCAGACCTGGGACCTCCACTATAGGTACACCGTACCTGCCAGGAAACAGGCTGACAGACCAGCTCTTGCCCACATCTGTATCAAGGGGGACCACTACTCCCTTATACCTCTGGGAGCCCTGTGTAGAGGTATTCTGGGAGGTACTTTTTCCCCATTATTACTTAACTTCATAGATGCTAACCTTGCTTCTGAGAAATCCTTTAAAATTATAGTTCACTGGATTGCAGTGTCAGCCTTCCTTATCAGCACATACTATGTGCCTGACACTGTACTGGGCATTGCGGATTCACTCCTTTCAGCTTCCCAGCTTTGCATTTTAAAAAATTATTTTGGGAGCTACTCTTAAAATTTGTTTTGCCCAAATAATACATGAATACTTGCCTTTTAAAAATAAGTTATAAGATACAGAACTAACGTCAAAAACGTTAGTATTTCCTTCTGACTTCTTTCACTAGTGTTCTAGTGTTAACCATTGGTAACCTTTCTTGTGGATATTTCTTGTCCTTCTATGCTTGTATATCCACATATAATTTCATCAATTGGGGTCCTGGTTGAAAATGGTGCATTTACATGAGGATAATATAAGTTGAGTTTAATAAAGGGACTAGTTATAAAGTGTAGGGAGGATGGAGGGAAGCCATATGAGATCATATATATTACCCTGAGACCTGAGAGGGCACAGAAGGGGAGTGGGAAACCTGGAGACAGAGAAGGTGTTATAGAGAGGACCCTCTGATGGCACTGAGACCTTTGGTGGAGGGTTGCAGCCAGTCCTCGGGGACCAAGAGATGTAGCTGGGAATAAGGACACTGACCTCCCTCTTCTTTCTCTTTTCACTTTTGTGCTGAAGCTCCACATTGGCTGACCCCATCAGGAAGCTGGGGGCATGCAAACTTATTGATGCAGTCCATCTAGGTCAGCCTCCTTGGCCAGAGAGCAGGTTGGAGGCTGGATGGAGGGGTAAACAGAAGGTATCAAGTACAAATAAAAACTTACCATCTAGTTTTATGAGCTCTATGAGTGTTTCATCATACGATGTATCAGAATTTTTTGAAAGTGTGTATATGTAAGGAGAATATGTACCACCTCTTTAACTGTGAAGCCTAATAATGAATCTATCATCTGTAAATTCACCTCTCAACCTAAGATCACTGAGTCCCGTGACCTCTACTTTGGGCTCCTTTCCTGGGCAGTGCCTTTGTGTTCCCTTACCCTGGAAATGCTTGGCTGAATTTTTTGTGTTAATCCCTTGATGTTTTTAAAAATACTTTTCCCATATAGGTATCTCCAAGCAATATAGTGTATCATTTTGCTCTTTAAAAAGCCTTATAAAACTATTTTAATTGTATATAGTCTTTTATAATTAACTTTTTTTTTTTAAAACATAGCATCCATTTTGCTGCATGCAGCTGTGCTTTGTTTATTTCGCATTTTATGATACTCCATTGTGTGACTATGCCACAGCTCACCTTCCCATTTGACTGTTGATGGACTTTGGGGTTGATTCCAGTTTTTGCTGTTTCAAGCAGTGCTGCCTATGAACATTTTTCTGTCTGTGTCTGCTGGTGCATACATGCAAGAGTAGCTCTAGGGTATATACCTAGGAATGGAATTTCTGGGTCATGGGGTTTACACATTTTCGACTTTGCTAGGTAATTCCAAATTGTTTTCAATGGGATTGTGCCAATTTACATTCCCACCAGAAGTACGTAAGCATTCTGGTCGTTCCCCGTCCTTCCCCAGTGCTCGGTATTTTCAGATGTCTTAATTTCTTATCACTAATATTCCTTTCAGGGCTGCCATGTGCAAGCTTAATGAAAGTTTCTCTTACCATAATAATTATTTTTAACCTGGCTATCTTAAAAATGAATTCTGCTCTTCTCTGTAAAGACTGTTTACCCTTTCGCACCCTGTTTGGTTGATCTTGTTGTTTCCTGATCATGACACAATCTAAATATATTTAAAGGTAGTCAATGCACTGAAGACAAATAGGCCAAATGGATCTTGAAATTCTTTCTAACTCTAAAATGAGTGTGAGTCTAATAGAGCTCCACATGGAAACTGAGGTTCATCAGCTGAAGATCAGAACAGGTCCCATATGGAGGAGTTCACTCAGAGAGAGGAAAGAGCTAACCAGCAGTTCTCCATGTACCCTTTGTGACCCCTTTACACCAAACTTCTGATCACCATGACTTTTACAACAAGCTGGATTGTATGCTCTTTGAAAGGAATTGAGTCTCCCTCCATCTCTCTCTCCCTTCCTTTCCTTCTTTTACGTAGTCATTCACTGGCAAGTCAAAAATTTAGTGGAGAAGACAAAGGACTATTGACATGTAGCTTGCAAATGGGATGGTGAGGAATGGGCAGATGGCTCTGGAATGCTGAGGAGAAAATAACCTCAGTCCATAGGGTAGGTAATATTTACTAGGTATTTGCTGAATGAATGAATGAATGAAACTAAAGAGTTTACAATTCTTCACTCAACTGTAGTTTAGGAAGAGCTACATGGAGTTGAATTCCCATCAGCTAGTCCTCCTCTTGTTTCTAGAGAATAGTCTTCTTTGGTAATTTAGTGCTCAGAACAGCTAATAAGATCTCTTGATTGATTTTTTTCAGGAGATGTAAAGCATTCTATCAATTTATTTTATTTAAAAACAAAACAAAACACCTTCTGCATTCTTCCAAACACTCCATCTTCTTTCCCCTAATCTTGGGAACTGGCATCAGCTCCTTATAATGTGCCAGCATGCTTTCTCCCCCTTCCATACAAGTAGGAGCTTGTAATCACCCAGTGTTTCCCTGACCTAGGAAAGCCGAGACATTCACATTAATGAAAACACAGGGACTTACAAAATTGCTCTCAGCCCTCTCCCATAGAAGCATGTCTGGTGCTAGGTAATGAGCTGGGTGGAATGTGGGTAATGGATGGAGTGTGGAGCTGCTGTTGCGGACAGGGTTATGTAACTTTGGGATCCGGAAGCACATTCAGTGGGGTAGGAGAGAACTTCTTTTAACAAGCTGCTGGGATTGGCTGAACTTGTGCTGGCCTTGCACTCTTACTATTATAACCTTGATGTCTTTCTCATTTGTAAACTTTATTTGCATTCCAGAGCTCAGCTGAATTTGCCAGGGTCCCTAGTTTCTTTAATCTTTTGTCCTGGTTGGTTTGCATGTAAATCAGCCTCAGACTTCAGCTGCCCATATATTGCCCCAGTTCACACTCTGTAAAGAGTTCTTTCTTTGTAGGCTTCTATCCAGAGCATGGCGGTGTATCTGAATAGTGGACAATATGGTTGCTATTAGTAGTAATGAGTTGTTACTGAGCATCGGTATGTGGTTGAGTAGATGGAGCCATTGAGATGGCTCTGGGCTGAGGGTTTCTAGGCCATCAGGCTGTGGGACTCTGGAGAACTTGCCAAGTCACTCCAGGCCCCTATTTCTCTCCTGCCAGAGGTGATGTTTTTCTCTGCCTACTAGGGAAGTCACAAGCATAACTGAGAACCAGGATTCTAAAACCACTAAAGTGGAAGTTTGTGTGCTCTTCTGTGCCCCTCACAGGGGTGGGGTAAGCACAGTTCCACATCTTTGCACATACATGGTACATCGGTATGTCCTGTGCTCATTCCTCTGGATCAAATGTAATCATTTTTGTTGTTTTTACATACATCAATGCAAGAAAACTGAACTGCTAAAGAGAGAGAATAAGGCAGATAACACTGAAGGGGGAAGATGCTTAGCCATTCAAGCTACTATTGAAATATTGAATTTCTTTAACGGTGATATATGTGCTAGAATACTTTATTGTCCTTATCCTTTCTCTTTTTTCTTTTCTCTAGAGAAGATAAGTTACTTTGCAATATCTAAATAACTGAGAGGGGGTAAATACTGATTTGTAATTTAGAGGAACAATGTTGCTCCCCTTGTTAACATAACCTGAAATAGCCTTGTCCTTCCAAGGACTGCCTAACTTGATTTCACAAGTAAATCACAAAATGCAATGAGTTGGTACATTTTCTATATTTCATTCTCTTCTTTCATCCCTATAAGGCAGAGGCTGAGTTGTTTTTTGCAAACATTCCTGTCTAGCCTCGACCTCTATGGTTGGTTTGTAAATGGAAATATGATTGTCTTTCCAGGAGCCATGTTAAGGAAGGAATCCTACAAAGGCAGTATTCTCAGAGTCAAGTTCTCAGAGTGGCTGCTGTGCCCAGCTGCCTCCTTTGGTCCTGGTATGATTTGTAGAGCTGAGCTCTTTGATTGAGGCTGGGGTAGGGTGCAGGGATGAATCAAATGGAAAGTACCCTTGGGATATAAGGCAGGTAAGCCTTATATTCCCATCCAACCCATAAGTTTCTCTAACTGACACAAAGGATCCATCACCAGTAGCACAGATTTGTGGCTCAGTGCCATAAACCGAGTTAGATTTCCTGGAGTGCTTTTTGAAATTCAGCATGCATAGGAGGAATCATCCTGTAGACTGCTGGGACCCATGCTTAGATTCAGATCCAGTAGGTCTGGAGTGGGATCCAGGATCCTGTACTTGGAGAGGTGGCACTCACAGGTTGGTTCTGATGTTGCTGGTCTGAGGACCACACTCAGAGAAACACCCTTTTGGGCTTTGCCTCTGCTTCAAGAAGTAGTTTTCAATATTACTTTTGTGAGGTTATCACTTGGAACCGGGAATTCCTATGTTGTACTTTTATCTAAAATAGTTGAACTTTATCTGAGAGGACTTTAGGTACATTAGGTACTGGAGATCTGACCTTCTGGAAGGCTCCTATCTGCTCATGTAATGCCTAGTGGTTTGCTGAAAAGCTAGAGTCTACTGCTAGCCTTCCTGACTAACCCAGATTCTCTTCCTTCAGAAAGTCCTTTAATTGCCCAGTGTAAAATAAGAAATATTCTTAGGCTGGAACTTTAGATAAGAGAGGTGAGTGACATGGCAGTAAATTATCAGGAACACGAAAGGTTGAACCTATTTTCATAAATCTATATAAATCACTGAAATAGTAAAAGTAATACAGATACTTTATAATTGACTGCCACTGTCCAGGCCTTACCCTACTTGAAGTACACAGATTCAGCTACTCCTCAGAATAACCAAGATTTAAGATTTATTATTATCTTCCTTTTATAGATAAGAAGCCAAGGCATAGGAAAATTAATAACTTGCACAACTAGAAAACAGCAGTCTTGCCCTCTTGGTTTATATAAGTTAAAATGAAACCACTGAGGAAATGAGGAATCTGAAGAAGCCTTCTTTTTCCAAAGGAGAAAGGAAATAAATACATGAAGGGCATTACGGGGTACAACACAACCATTTGTGAGAAGGGTAACTTTTTTGAGTTTTGCAGAAATGTATTAAGGCACAGTAGCTGTAGCCTTTAATGCATATTGGGGTTAATTCCAGGACTTTCAGTGTCACTCAGGACTTGACAACATGATAGTTATTTGTGTCACTAAACCTTTTAGGCTAGAAGGTTTTGTACATTAGTAACTGTTAAAGATCTTATTGTAGAAATTGCTGTCATGATTATGGAAGTCCTCATTTAACCCACATTGATCATAATATGTTTCTGCCATGGTCATTCTCTGATTCAAGTAGCTTTATAAAACATGTTTAAAGGATGGCTTCAGTTTCTCTGGAGTTACTCAGCCCTTAGGATTATCTGGTGAAATCCCTTTCTAGGACATTTTTTTAGTGTTTCAGAAATAAAAGATAGAAAGACAGTGGGCATTGCTAAGTACTGAATTCTAGAGTCCTGTCTGTGATCAGAATGTCTCTTGACCCTATCAGCCAAGAGTGCTAACGTGGTCTCATTAACGTTTATGCCCAGTTTTGCATCCTATAACCCTATACTTAGTTCTCGGAGTTCCCAGTGGTATCTGCGATGTTCTCAGACCCAAGCTGGTTCTTGACTATCTGTTTCTGCTTCCTTGCTGGTAATCCACAGATAATAAACATTTAAATACAGAGTCAGGGATAGTAAGGAACAGAGTACTATGCTTTACCATTTCTTTCTGAGGAATGGTTTCATTAAAAAAGGACTGGTCCATAGTTCCTTCTTCTAGAGGTGTGGAGTTTTTCCTATGTCGACCAGCTCTAACCTTTTGAAGGTTTAATGAGATCAGCAAATATAATCCAACATACAAGAGTGGATATGAATCAAGTCTATTATTGTTGAACAAATGGCATTAATTTCCAGTGCACATGTGGACCTGAGTTTTAAAATATTTGTTTGAAAAATGTCAAGCTGCTCATTGTTTTAGAATATTTGAGCAGCTTGCCAGTATACTCTTTTTAAACAGTTGTACTTCTAAAAGGTTACAGTGTTCACATATTTACTCTTCAAATTTAGAAATTCTTCCAGTGGCATGGGTAGTGGGGAAATACCTCAAATTCCTCTTTTTGAAGGCTTACATTACCAAGAGGGTATAAAAAAAAAAATCTCCTTCACTATCAGGATAGCCTTAGGCCAAGGGACTCCCTTTCCACACCAGTCCTGGGTATTCTGTCCCTGGGTGGAGACGTCCTCTTCAGTGCCCCCCAGAGGTCATAGAATTAGATTGCTCAAGGCCCTGGAGAAGCTAGTGTCTCCTCCCACTAGCCTCAGCCCCTGAGGAGGGGAAGGGCTCTAGGGAGAATGAACTCTTGGGCTGAGTACCCTGAAGTCCCAGGGATTGGATGATGAGCTCTTCCCTCCTGGAGGTCACCGTTGCATGTGGGTATAGAGCCCAGAAGTCTCCTACGTGGGTATGGGGGGATCCATGAGGATGTTGAGAAGAAATATAAAACTTAGATTATCTCATTTTAAATTTCTGTTGTTGCAGGTGTTTCATAATGCATGTACATAGTCTGTTGGTGTCATAAAGCAATTTTTTTTAATAATGCACTTAATTATTTTTACACACATACATAGATCTGCTTCGGGACTGTCTGTTCCATTCCACTGATCATGGCTGATATCTGTAAGAAAGATTGACAACTGTATTTAAAAAATATATGATCTATCTAATCAGGAAATTGATTTAATCAGAGCACTCCATTCCATAAATGATTTGATTGAGCTTTTTCCCCCCCTCAAGATGAAAGAGTACCCAGCAGCATGTTTATTTTTTGCACTTATATCCAATTTAGCACCTCTTTTAAGATTTGGAATTGAAGAAACTTACAATATATTTCCGTAAGATAATCTGTTGTTACGCTACCATACTCCATTTCTTACTAAAACATAAAACACAACCTCCTCATTAACTTGTGTACTTGTCCCCATTTGTCCTATTGCCCTGTGTGAGTTCTTCTGTAACTGGTTTCTGCATGCTCCTAAACTGTCCTTTTCTTGGGGAGGGTCTCCAAACTGTTAGTTTGCTTTCAGAATTCTCCTCAATTTGCTCTCAGCTCATCACTGTGTGACACTGTGAATTGTGGTCAGGCCATGTGATGTCCACGTGGCTTGTGTTGGGCAGTGGCTGCTCCCTTCACTACCAGAGTCCTGGGGGTGTGCTGACCAGCCCATTGCTACCAGTGCCCCACGCTGCTCCCCTCAGGGATACTGTCCCTGACTTTAGTTTTCCAACCGATTGTGAAAAGATTTATCTCTTCTTATACCCTCTGGTTAGCCAACTCCTGGCCTCTTCCATTTGATCCTATCACAGCACTCACCTCTTCCCCAGTTTTTCCTGGTACAGAGATCCTTTTTTTTAAAAAAAAAAAAAAAAAAAAAAAAAAAGGAAAGAGCCTTACTTTCTGGTTCCCTGCCACAGGACTTCTATAGCAATTATATATTTGTATTACTTTTGTTTCCAAAACAAAATTACTTCATGACTACCTATGATTAGAACAGTAATTCTGGAAAAATCACATTTCAGTTTGCTTTATTAAATCTTTCCTGGGACTTTTAGGTATACTATGTTGCATTTCACTTCTTGAAAGGAAATTATCATCATTTCCAGATGGATCGATTTATGAGCATTTGGTAATTTCTTTGGTTTCCTAGTCAGTCTGCCATCCTAATTCCTAAACTCAAATTAAACCAGTATTTCTGGTCCCTCAAGTATTTCCTAAATGCAGCTTCCTGATTTTCTATTCTTCTTTTTTTCCCCCTAAGATTTTATTTATTTATCTGAGGTAGAGAGAGTGAGAGAGAGCACAGGCAACAGTGTCACAGGTTGTTCTGAAGAAACCCTTAAGCACTCAAACTCATTCTGACCCCTGGATCTTTGCAGCAGCTCTTCCCTTTGGCCAGAGTTCTTTCCCACACCTTCACCTGTTTCAGCACAAACTTTCTTTTCTTGGAGAAGGATTTTCCTGGCCACTGAGCCCCTTAGCACTCTCTGACACATCATTTGATGTTACTTTTTCCCAGTATGTGTCACTGTCTGGAGTTATCTTTGTTTGCTTGGTCATCACCTGTCCTCTACTTAGGATGTAAGTTCAGAAGAACAGAGGCTTTGTCTGTCAAGTTTCTGGCTCTATTCCAAGCACATACATAGTGTGGCATCTGTCTCACAGTGATTTGATAAATGCTTGCTGCAGGGATGGATAAAACATTTTGGAAACACTGTATAAAAGAAGGTTAAACAGCTTTCTCTAGAACAATATATGCTGGTACAGCATTTACCAAATATATTTGTCTAAGGATGAATAGATGATAGATAGATAGATAGATAGATAGATAGATAGATAGATAGATAGATAGAGGAACCTTGAATGGGTATGACATAGTGATTTCCTGCAAGTGTGCAAGAACATATAGATGGCAGGTATATAATTTGCTTTTTTAGCTGTATAGTAATGTTCCCTATACTTTTAAGACTGCATTATAGAGTAGGCTTAAAGAAAAATGAAGATGAATTCCAGAGGGTACATGAAACTCCTTCCTCCTGTAGGGCTTCAGAACAAATCACCCCAAGATGTGCCACTGGGGCATACAGGTTATTTTGAGTTGAAAACAAAGCCCAAAAGATTCAGGGGGACACTCCCCCTAACTGCCTAGAATTTAGAGGGCCTGTTCCAGGAACGGAGCTATCATTATACATAACTATATTATAATATGAACTGGGGATCATAGACAGGGAGCAGTTTAGCAGTCTGTTTGTTAAAAATCCTCTTTATGTCCCATTTTTTCCCAAGAGGCCTACTAGACATTTGTTTGCCAAGCATTTATTTTCTTATCTTCCTGTGAATTGCTTTCCTTCCCTTTGAAGTCCCAGACTCCTAGTACCTTCTCCTTAGTTCAGGATGACATTTACACCTGATTTTGCCTGACTGTCTTTGGAATCTTTCATGTTTCTGTGAATTTCCCAAACATATTTAATGTAATTAAATTTTATTTTTTCCTTTTAATCCATCTCATGTAACATAATTCTTAAGCCAGCCAGAAGAATATTAAAGGGTAGAGTAAATTTTTCCTCCTCAACACTTCCCTGTCCCCTTCTCTGTATGTTCCTAACTTCTTGCCATCCAGTGTAACTCACTCCTTTTGAATTGGTTTTGGAGCCAGAACAGGTCAAAAGTGAGCTGCTCTCTCTCAAGTCTGATTATCTATGTTAGTTTGACTTAGGAGCTGATTTTGGTATAATTATTTGTAACCATGGAACCAGAGCTCATGTCTTTTGACATACATGGCATGAGCCATGACAATATTATGCAGAAAGAATTCCTGAGGTTACTTTCCTAATGAGAAGCCTGTGGGCAGGGTAGGCACTTAATACTTCAGGGCTCCTGTCGGATACAGAAGGTAAAATGGAAGACAGTCCTGTATTTCTGTTTTATAGAGAATCACTAATTTATATTTCACATTTTGGACCAAACATAGGATATTGTTCCTTTTTATGTTTGCTTTTTCAAGAATGAAAAATTCACCTCATACATTATATAGATTGACTGAAATCAGAAGCCCATTTTTTACCTTTATGTCTATTTTCTAATTTCATCTGTTAGAAGTGGAGGAAGTTTTGTACCATGTTTAATAATTTGTTTTAATCATTTTGTGTTGAGTTCATAAATAAGATTAGGCTATAATTTTCTCTAATGTACTACCTTTGTCTTGTTTTGTTCTTAAGATAATACTTTGAGTTGCCTTAGTTTGAAGATTTTCTATTCCTCCATACTGGGTAAAATTTCCTTGTAAAACTTCTTGAGTCTGGTGGATTAGCTATGTGTGTGTGTGTGTGTGTGTGTGTGTGTGTGTGTGTGTGTGTGTGTGTGTGTAGAGTGAGTACTTTCTGATTCTTCATTGAATTTCTTAATATTTATTGAGAGTTTCAGGTTTTCTTATTTCTCCTTGAGTAAATTTTGGTGATTTTTTTTTCTAGAAACATAGGCCTTTGATCACCCTAATTTAAAATTTAGGGTGATAATTTACAAATTTTTTATGTAGTTTTTCCATAAAATTAATTTGATCTAGAATGGAATTTTTATTCCAGTTGTTGATTTTGTTGGTATTTTTAGCATTTCATTTTTTCATATGTTTTGGGATTTGGGTTTGTTGGTTTATTTTGAGTAGAATGATTTAAAATTCAATTTATATTATTATTAATATTATGTTCTTTCCCTTTGGGCTCACTGTTCTCTCTATGGAGGTTTTGTGATTGCTTTCACCTGGCCTGCAAAACTGCCAGTCCAGAACCAGGTTTTATTATGTTCTATCAGCCACCATTGCCAGTGGTGATAACAAGGATCACATATTCTGTTACAAAGCCAGCAGGTGGCTTGATTCAGTGCCTGGTTCTGATTCATGTCTTTGTCCATATCTCCTCCAAAGGCTCAAACTTTTTATAAAGCTCTACCGCTTGGCATGTTTCTTGTTTTTGTTTTTGGTTTTTTTTCAGCTGCCTCTCACAAGCCCAACCCCCTTTCTTGCTTTCATACAGTTAACCTGGCGTGGGTTCTCCTATCCCCAGTGAAGCGATTTTTAGATTCTCTCTGCCCAGAGGAACAGAATGTACAGCAGTCAGTGCCTGGCTCCTGGATCTGAAACTTTGCAGATCCCCTGACTTTAGATCCACTCACTGCCTTGTGATTCTAATCCATCTCTAGTCTACAGAGATGTTAATCTGGTCTTTAGAACCAAACTGCAGACTTGCGGTTTTCATTTATTTTTTTTTTAACTCATCTCTAATTGCCAAGTGTTTGAATAGAGGAGGCTCATGAAGGTGTGAAGTCTCATAATTAAGTTTTAAGATTTACTTTATTTCTGGTCCTAATTTTTGTCCATAGGTCTATATAGTTCTGACCTTTGAAGCATGCATTAAAAGTCAATCTTTTTTTAATGTACTTATTGTTTATACTCATCACTGAGAGAAAGGGAATTATACAGTATTTGAGAGTAAACTTCTTTAATAGGTTTATGTGATTAGAGTTGAAAAGGTCAAAGTAATTAATTAGAAGTTTGTTCTAATTGTGCATTGATCACAGAAGCTAATATTGTTTTCTTTAAGGGACTGAACTGGCTTGATTCTGAATCATTTTATTACTAAAGAGAAACAAACCAAAGTTGATTTGTTGATTCTCTGCTCTATTTCAAGTCTTGTGAGAGATACATGTGAAGGAAGTAAAAAAGTCCCTGCCATTAGGAGAGAGTGTGGTATTTCTCAGCTGAGGGGTAAGGATGGAAGGCATGCTCCTTCTCTCCTCCCAGTAGAAATGCATCAGTCAGGTGTGGGAGGCTTTTTATTTTCCAAACTGCATGTCTCTGCTTCCCAGCCTACCACCAGCAGGGGAGTGTGGTTTTTGCCCCCACAACTGCTTGAGAATTACCAACAGAGAGACCCACTTTTTCTAAGAGTGATACCATAAAGATTGTGCTTTCTGATGACAATAAAACATATAAATAAGTGCTAACATGGATTAGGAAACTAGACAGACTGAATATTCCCTGGGATTAGGTCTTCTTCTTGCAATTGTTGTCATATTAACACTGTTGGCAGTTGTTCATGTCCATTTTTAGACACATGGAGATGGAAGCCCAGAGAACGAAAGCTTCTTGCTGAAAGGTCCTCGCAAGGTAGATGTCAAACCCTGGCCTGTCTGCCTCTAAAGTCCATGATTTTAACTACTCTTGCAAGAAGAGGGACAAGGATGAGACTGAAACATGCTCTACCTAATTGAAGTTTACTGCAGGAACATCTGGAGCTTAAAATTCATCAGTTGTTGAGTATAGAGTTAAAAAAGATGAAACAGTGCTCTTTGACAGGCCATTTAGTTCTTCTTTTGATCTTTAAACAATGCTATATGTACGTCTGTCTACGACAGCATAAAATTGCTATCTGCCCTTTATCATCCACTCTCTATTCTTGCTGATTTTCATAATTTCTCCAGAGAATATGCTCAAATGTGATGTCAGGATACGCTTTCCCCCACCAACACCGGCTTAATCTTCTCATTTTTACATGAAATATACCAGACTTTGGTGTGTTCTCTTAGACTCTATTCTGGACTCCCTCCCTATATTCCAGGCTGTTGTAAGGAAAGACCCTTTATGTGACCAGTCTAGCCCCCTCTAGAAAAGCAATTGATAGTGGAATCCTTTATTAGATTAGTCATTGCCAGGAAACTCACCTCAGGTGCATGGGAAACTCTAGTTCAAAGACCTGAATTCCTTTTCACCCTCCACTACCTGGTTACCTAGTAACTGCAGAGCTACTTAGGGCTGTGTGTTTGTGATTGCTTGAGCGATAACTTTTTTTTTCCCCTTTGCAATCTATTATTGAAATGAAAATGTAGCTTAGCTGTTTCATGGTGTATGAATGTTTTCAAATAGGATAAGTTCATGCTGTTTTAAATTAGACTCACCAAACAACATTTTTACAGTGTTTGTCATATTTCTAAATACCATGTGCTTGTGATTGATGCTGCCTTTAATTCAAGCTAGCAGCACATGGTACCCTAAACCTGTGCCTGCTAAAGCAGTGTGGGTGAAATCTACTCTACTCTCCACCTCCCCAACTAAGTCTTTCCTAGAGAGAACTGCTGGCAGTGTTTGAGCTTATCTTAGAGTAATTAAGGTGTAACCAGTACGGTTATGGCCACCAAGTAAGGAGTCCATGCTTTGTGCTCAGTGCCTGTGACAGTGATAAAGTTATTATGTCATCTCATTTCATTCTCAAAACACATTTTAAAATTGGATTTGTGTTATTATTCCCACCTTACAAATAAAGAAACAAGGCTTAGCAAGGTTAAATGACTTGCCCATGTCAAGATGATAGGGATAAATTGTTGAAAAAACTCTTTATGTGTATAGACAAAAAGTAGCAGGTTAATTTTCAGCATGATCAAATAAAAGCTAATGCATTAGAGAAAAGCAATCAAAAGTGGTCTCTGTCTTGTTTTTTATGAAGCTGGCAGAGGGATGGGATGGAAATAACCCTCAGCTTGCGTGGGAAGCCCTGGGTTCTGTTTTCAGGCCCTGCCACTTGGACAGATCAGTTCTCTGTGTAAAGGCAGAGCATTGGCCATAATCTCCTAAGGTCATTCTAGTGTAGCACCCTGAGAAGGAATCCAGGGTTATCAGAGGTTTCTTAACTTACATAATCCTATGCAAGTAAAGAAAATAAGCAAATTCTGGGAAATATCAGGAAGGCTGTTATAGTTTCTATATAGTACACAAGAAGTTATGTTATCTATATATACATTATAAGTTTGGTTGTTATAGCTCCAAAATCAAATGGAATTAGAGAAAGTTCAAAAGGAACCATCAAAATGGTATGATGACACTGTTGTAATGAGTGTAGCAATTTTTACTCGACAAAGAAAAGAAAATGGTAGAATGTATTATGTACTTGAGAAGGTAAAGGTAATCTTAGGGTAGATAAAGGAAAGTACTGTATAGGGATGATGAAGTTATTGAATTTTCTACCCATGGATGTAAAATATAAGAATATCTTTGAGAACATTTATGCAAATGAAGAAATGACAATCTATTGTGGATTTCCCAAGGAAGCTATTAGTTCTGGAGTCTACCCCTAAAGGTTGATATTGACAGTGATTGTAATTGTTATGCCTCCCACAGTATGCTCCTAGGTGCCAATGGAAGTTGATGCAGCATGGCTCCAATTCAAGAAGGCAAATTTTAAGTCATAAAAAGTTCTTTATAGTATGTCGCATTTCCTTAAGAATAAATATTACTGGTAATATAACTTTAAAATTTTATTCCGAGTTCAGTTGAAGAAACACCATGATAATAGAAATTTATAGTAGAAAAATGTTGGTATCACAAGAAATCATTAATAACTCTCCCTGAATAATGGTCAAGATAAGCCCACTTTTCCTTTAGAATCATGGAATCTTAGAGCTGACAGTGCCTTTGGACATTATCTGGCTTAGTGCCTTCTCCCACCTCAGGTCAGGAATCCATTCTTTACCTGACAAATGTTCCTTCCACTTCTGCTTGAACACTGCTTGAGAGTGTACTCCCCTGTGGACTCTTATTCCCCAAGGGAATGGCTCAGATTTGTTCTTCTACTGAGCTGAAATCTGTCTGCATATGCCCTCCACTTGCTGGCCTGGTTATACCTTCTGAGCAAGCTCACTTCTCTTATAGATGAAGCATCTAGTCCTTGGAAGCCTTCTCTTTTCCAGGATAACATATGCAGTTGCTCTTCAAATAATGCTATTTCCAGGCTCAGGAAATCCTGACAGCTCCTCTCCAACCACAGTCTCTTTTCTGGAAAGTCACTATAGGTATCTGGGTGACCGTAAAAAGGGAGAAAAAATGTAACTGATTAATTAAAGTAGGAGTAAAGTAATACTCCATATTTCTATCAATAGATTCTAAACTTTTATTAATATTTCCCGTAACTGAGACACACTGTCCACTCAATATGCTTAGGCCCACCTGAATTTTCTCATTGTCCCCAGATGAACTGCCATCAACCCACCATCTCTCTCAAAGTTCATTGTGCACCTTCGTATTGATCCCTGCTGAATTATCTTGTTGGCTATAAGGTGTTATTTCTGCTTTAGGATGACATTTTAGAATCTTGATTATTTGGTCGAACATATTGACAATGTATCTTATACTTTTATCATCTTAAAATTCGTAAGTATGTCTCCAAGGTATTGAAGAAAGTATTGTCTGTGATTGTACCAGGGCTGACTTAAGTGCTAACACTTAGAACAAATATAATTTCATGAGTACTGTACTTTGTATTTCTTTTAATCTTGCTCTAATTTTATAGTCTATTAAAATATACTTTTTGTGCTGATAAAATACAGGTTAAATTAATAAGCATTTGTTTTTATTAGTATTTTTGTTTCTTTAGAAAATGCACAATTGAGAGGAAAGAGTCTTCCTTCCTTCCTTCCTTCCTTCCTTCCTTCCTTCCTTCCTTCCTTCCGTTTCCCAAGGTTTATGATTAATTATTCAAAACACATGGCTATAACCAGCATGTAATTGATGAGAATATAATCTCATGACAAGTTAGACTATTTAGGAGAACATGGACATACTCTTATAAGTGTTGACATTAAAAGATCTGTCTGCACGGTAACAATAATGTCAAAATGTCCATTGAGCATTCTTTTATCATGTTTTTTGATTTTAGTTAATTGCATTTTGGAGGGAAGAACACTATACTGTTCATTATCCTTTGTGGTCCCTCTTATATTCTTGAAAATTACCTTGTGTTCTCATGTTTTTGTTTTGTTTTGTTTTGTTATCAGTAGTCATTCCTCATGGGCTCTAAGTCCCTAGGTTTGATATTTATCCCTTTCTATCCAGTAGGTCTGTCATTACCAAACATTATGACATTGAGGTGCTTCTACTCCTTATCCTTGAAGTTCATTTTTAGGGGCAAAGGAGGCAAAAGAGAAGTTTTCTGGATTGTACAAAGCATGACCATGTTTCAAATTAGTTTGGACTTAGAAGCCACTTACATTATGAGGTTAGTCAGCTTTTTAGCCTTTAGTGGCTTTGAGTCTTGTGAGACTATGAATGAGACTATGAACTATGAGACTGTGAAAATTATTACATCTCTTCTTTATGTGAATATGTTATTTGACTGTGAATATTGAAGTTAAGTTTCAATTTGTTATATTTTAAATGGAAAAGAAGAGTTTTTCATTTTGGGTAAATATACACAGCATACACTTTTCTCTGACTCTCATAACATTTACGTTATGTATAATACTAGTTAAGAAAACTATTCTGGTTTTTTTTTCCTGGACATGAAAATTCCAATAAAAAATAGGACTGAATCAGAGTTGATGGGGAAAATAGTATTCTTTTGCAGAAAGATACAAGAAAATAAAATGTTCAGTATTTGCCCCTGCCTAAAACAATGTGTACCAATGGAAATTTGCCATGTCCCTAGAGTCTGAATGCAGAGATTATTATTAACTAAAGCAACTTGGCTGAGAGTATGTGAGCTCAAATATGATGAGAGTTGTAAAGACCAGAAGCACTGTATTTGGACAGTAAGCTTGCTGCCTGTACAGACATGGAATCTTTTAAAGTAAGCCTGGCTTCTTGACACCCTGTCCTGAAGGTAAAAATTAGATCATTGAAAAGTCCTCTATTAGGGGCATCCATAACATTATTTGACTATATTTTATTTAAGCTATAATTTATGTATCAAAATTGAAGTTGTCTTCAAGTGCTGACATCATTAGAAGCTGTGCAGCCATCCTAAAGTTCACTGCCAAAGTCTTGGACTTGGGATGGTTGACTTCTGATTCCTGATTACCTGGTCCAGGACTTGGCAGGCAGGAGCTAACAGAATAATGTGGGTGTTTGAAGTAGAAGTAATTTAGATAACTGTTATTTAAAGTACACAGGTTATCGTGGCAGATTTGTATTTCTCAAAGTCTCTTTCCCACTGCTCAATTTACCTAGCTTTAGCCACGTCCGTGGTGACATCAAGCTAGTGCACATCAGCACACAGTGAAATGATTTCTCTTAATTTTGTCACGTGAGCCTTAGCAACCAGACATAAACCTGGGTTCACATCTTGACCTGGGTTTACTTTCTCTTTTTTTCCTCTGCTTTGCCAAAGCTTCTTTATAGTCATCTTGCTTTCTAATCTGTCTTCTACCTCATCCCCTCTTTTTTATGCTAGTTATCATTTTGCCTCATTCTCTCTCTCCCACACTTCCTCCCTCCCTTCCTCCCTCCCTTCTTCCCTCCCTCCCTTCCTAATCATTGACAAAGTAACTAAAAATGCCCTATCCTCAAACCAAAGTTCTTTCTATTAAGGAAAAACTTCACAGAAGTAAATCTGTATACTAATCCATGCTAATTTGTTTGTCTCTTTGTGGGAACTGGTGGTAGAGGAGGAGTTAATTTATTGTATAGCCTCACTGTGCTTTTCAGAGTGACAGTCCTCATTTGGTTAGGAACCCCTGGTCTGTTGTTCAGTTTCTTTTCATGGCTCATCAAATAGGTCCAGGGCTGGAGGCCACAGAATATTGTGTAGACAGAAGCTTTCAGCTGATCCTGTAGACTGACTTCTGTAGACAACATTCAGATCACAGAAGGTTAAAGAATTGAGAAACTTTCCACAATCAATAGATAAACACACATCAAAAACAATACTCTAGCACTGGGTGTGGAGCATAAGCAATGACTCTTGGAACACTGAAAAAATAAAATAAATTATTTAAAAAAAGAAATAGCACTCTAAGCTGCATAGGCTCCCAAGATTTTATAAAACATTAGGAGACAAAAAGAATCTTTAATTTGTAACTAAATGGCAAAAAAAAAAAAATTAAGTTAAAAAGTTTCCCCTTCCCTTCCCCTCCCCTCCCTTCCCTTCCCTTCCCTTCCCTTCCCTTCCCTTCCCTTCCCTTCCCTTCCCTTCCCTTCCCTTCCTTATCCTTCCCTGTCGGCAGCATTTTGGTCCCCATTTTCTATAATAATGATACCTATATTAGCTTGTTTCAACTGAAAAATGAAAATTTGGTACCAAAAGTACTAAATGCTTCTATTTTTTATTTTTTAGTCTTATGCACCATGTCTAACAAAAGCCTAGAACATAGTGGTAAGCGAATAGCTGACAGAGTAACGAAGTTATAGCTGTGCTCTGTACCATAGTTGGATTTTTTTTTAAGATTTTATTTATTTATTTGACAGAGAGAAACCCAGCGAGAGAGGGAACACAAGCAGGGGGAGTGAGAGAGGGAGAAGCAGGCTTCCTGCCGAGCCGAAGGCAGTCGCTTAACCAACTGAGCCACCCAGGCACCCCCCATAGTTGGATTTGACCATGGGAACGGTGATCACTCTTGAGACAGAAATTGCCTAAACTCTGTCTCCCTTTCTTGCTGTAAGAAGTTCAAATACAGTATTGTCATTCAACTTTTCTACTCTTCCTATCCTCTCAAGTGAGACAACTACCTGTGGTTGCCTAGGCCAAAGAAGAAGGGATTCAGGAGCATGGTTCATTCACTTCATAGATTATCATGTGCAGTTGACTTCTGGATGAAACCCACTTACCTTCACTTAGCAGAATGATTTCCTTCCATAGACACTCTCTCCTGTGTCTGATCCACAAGTCAATCTTGAATCACTTTCAGCCATTTCTTCCAAGTACACTGCAATCACATTTATAAATCTACCTAAGGCTTGGTTTGTGTGAGTCACAGATAAATTAGGCCCTTCTTATCCCATCTTCAGATATCAGCAGTGTGCTCAGACTATTCAACTAGAAACAGGCACAGTCTTTCTTTTATGAAGACAATCTGAATGACCTGCACATGTAAGAAGGAACACTCAAGGAATGGAAAAAGCTCCTTTCAGGAGTAGCTGTGGTGGGGAGAGCATTTGGACAGGTGGTTCATTTTCTTGTGAAAGAAGTCTGTAACCTAAGCAATCAACATCCAACACTCTCACTAAATAAAGCTTGCATATAAGTTAATTCAGAAGGAGCTCAGATGTTTGCCGTGTTGCCTCTGAACACACCCAGTATGTCAGGAGCCTAGCTTTATTCTGAGAGACCACCTAGTCTGTCTGTTCATTGGGAAGGACAATATTTGTTCAAACATAGTTCCTTTTGTCTGTGCTGGGCAATGGCACACTACACTCAGCAACCTCCTCTGAAAGCCAGGGCTTTGTCTCAGGCAGGGATTATGAAAACATGGATTTCTTGAGAAGTGCCTGCCCACCTGTGTTTAGATTCTAATTTGTGGGAAGACCTTGGCAGCCAGGGTATCTAGGAGATGCTCAGGGAAAAGTCTGTTGGGTTATGGAGGCTTTTCAAAGGACAGTTTCCCCCTTTAAAGTGGTTAGAATAGAAGAAGAATTCTTGAGAACTGACATGGAATATTGGACTAGGTGGAAAATTGAAAGATTTTATCTCTTTGTAGTTGGCTTTCCGTGTAAGACCTAAGAATGTATCCTGTTTTAGAAATCCTCCCAGGAATGAAGTTTTCCATAACCTTTTCCCCGTTAGCCTTTTTTTTTTTTTTTTTTTAACTTCTACAAAAGCCTTCCATCAGAAAATTCTTGATCGTGTGTATATGACCATCATGGTCACTGCTACAGCCCAGAACCAACCGGTTGCCTTGCTGTATCTTCTGCTGCTCATATCCTCCACAGATGGGCCTATCATGGCTGAAGCGTGTTGGTAGATCACTTCTTGGCTTCTTCTCTAAGGCCAAAGAATGAGGGTTTTTCCTCCGTGTTTGTTTGTTTTGTTTTGTTTTTTTGTAGGTCATATTTTTCAACTGTCTAATGATCTTTGTTGTTGAAAATTGGATTGGGGATTTCCTGTGTCTGGCAGTACACCAGGCCATGAACTTTGCAACCCTGTTACTCCTCCCACTACCTCTTAAAATACACCAAATAAAATGAGACTGAGAGAATGAAGCAGCTACAAACAAAGCAAAATATCACAAAATCAAAAATATAAAAACACTAAGTAGTTGTCTTTCTGGTTTTTGATTGAGAAAAACATTCATTTTAAAATGAAGCATGCTTCATAGGTAAGTGGGGATCCTGTTTATAAAGGATCGATCAATAAGAACTCATTCAGGTTTAGATAAACATCTATACAACCACAATTTAAAATGTAGAATGTTAAAAACTAAGCATGCCAAGGCAACAAGTGTGAGCCACTAATGGTCCTTTTTAGCATATCTGGTATATATAGAACTTCCATTTACTATGGGCATTTGGAGCCCATTGAGCCCTTTATCACAACTTTCAGTACAAGTATTTTTAATTTTTACATTTATCTTTGATCTCTAGTTGATTTTAAGGGGAATCCTATCTTTTTCAGGTTTTAAAATCAAGAGTATGATTGTAAACAAATATAGACATTTCCCCCATGTTTTCTTTGCTTTGCAACAGCTGGATGAGGATGAAATATATCTGACCTGTAATGTTTGTTTGAACTCATTTATGAAACCTTCTGAGCTCCATGACTTCAAAGGTGCATCTCTGGTAACTCCTGCTATTGTTCAATGTACCACACTTTATTTAACATGAGTGTACAGCATCAAGAATGATAATGAAAGGATTACACATGTTCTCACCACTCAGTTTCAGAGAAAGAACACTTGCCAGTGTCTTAGAAGCCCACTTTAATCATTAGTGTATGCACCTCTCCAATCATCTCCTCCACTCTGCTGCAACTCCCATCTGATATAAAATATATCCTGATTTTGGCTTACTGTTATTTTGCTTTTCTTCATGATTTTACTATATTTGTATGTGTTGTTAAAGATTATATTCTTTAGTTCAAATTTTGAAATGTATATAATGGAATCATATTATCTTTCTTTTGTGATTTCCTTTTTCGTTTTTGCTTTGCTTCCATATCTTTGTTTTGAGATCCATTTATTTTGATAGATGTAGGTGTAGGTCATTGTCACTACTTTATAATATTCCATCGTATGACAGCACCACAATTTACTGATCCATTCTACTGTTGATGGATATTTGGATTGGTTCTAGTTTGAGGCCTTGTGATTGCTTTAGTAGGACCATTTTGGCCCACATGTCTAAGAACTCAAGTGCTGGAATTTCTCTAATATATGTACCTAAAGTGCACTTGTTGGGTTGAGAGATGCACACATGCTCAACTTTCAAAAGGGTATGCCTAATTGTGTTCCTCAAGGTTTTTAACAATTTTCTGTAGTGAATGAGAATTCCTTTTGCTCAGCATCCTTGTCAGAACTTCATATTGTCAGATTTAAATTTTTTTCCACTTAAGAGAGGTGCAGAGTGGGATTTTATTGAGGATTTAATTTCCATTTCCCTGACAAATAACGAAGGTGATCATCTTTTCAAATGCTTGGTGTCCACTCATAATTTCTTTTCTGTGAAATAACTATTTATGGCTTTTTTCCATTTGCCTGTTGGGTTGCTCATCTTTTCTGGTTGCATAGTAGAAATTCTTTATATATTTTTAATAGAAACCACTTTTTGGTTATATGTATTATAAATATCTTCCCCCAACTTGTAGCAACTCCTCTCACTTGATTTTGGCCAAAAGACCGAGAAGCGATGTAGTAGCAACTCTTCTCGTTCTGTGATTTCTCCCGATGAGTCTTCAGTTTTTATAGTTGACTTTATGCATCTTCTCTTCATGCTTTGCATTTTTTGTATCTTGTTTAAGAACTCATTCCCCTCCCCTAAAGACATGAAGGTATTTTTTTCTTATGTAAGTTTTAATTTTTTACTTCATCTAAGTATTTAATCTATCCATACATAATTGTATTTTTCATTTCCATTTGTTTCTTTTCTAAGATTTTATTTATTTATTTGACAGAGAGAAACACAGCTAGAGAGGGAAACAGGGGGCATGAGAGAGGGAGAAGCAGGCTTCCTGCCATGCAGGGAGCCCAATGCGGGGCTTGATCCTGGGACTCCGTAATCATGACCTGAGCGAAGGCAGACACTTAACCAACTGAGCCACCCAGACACCCCTCCATTTGACTTTTTAAATATAGTTTTCATCTCTCTGATGAAATTCCCCATCTTTTCCACTAGATTTTTCACGTATTAATCATAATTACTTTTAAGACCTTATCTGATATTTTAAATATCCGGGCTATATTTGGGTCTACAGTATTATAGTGAATACTATATTTCCTGACAGTGGATCATTTTATTTCTTGCTTATTTTATACATCATAATTTTGATTGGATGCTGGATATCATATGTAAGAGAACAGTAGAGCCTGAGGTGAGCAGTATGTGAGTCTAAAATTGATTATGCCTCTTCTGTCAAGCCAGTAGTGTGAGTGTGGTTGAGTCCATCTTTCATAATTGAGCTAGGCTTGGATTTTATTGTTTCTATTCCAACCTTTGATGCTCACCTGCCTCATATTTGTCTGGCATGGGTTGCTGCTATGCTGTTTTTAGTCTCTATAGGGGATGGGTTGCTGCAGGAGTTTTCCTGGTGTCTTGCTTTATCGACTTTCAGCAGCTTCCATATGTCTGCACCACAGCCGGTGTTGCTCTGGCCTCTTGCCCGTCCCTGTAAGCTGTTACTGAGATGCTTGTCACTCACTGAAGGCCCCTGGTGGGGACAGGGTGGTTTCTTGGTTCTCCTGTCCCTCTGTGTACCTGAGGTCAAGAGTGGAGCTTTCTCAACATTTCTGATCTCCCCCATCTCCTGTGGAAGCCAGACTCTGCCATATGCTGTGGGAATAAGTAGCCCACCCCACCCCTACCCCTCACCCTGTGGCAGCAGAACTCTGCTTTACCTCCGTGCATGATTGTGAGCAGGTTTCCTGATTGCTCCCCAGGGACATACGTGTTTTTCTTAGTGTCAGTACTACCCCTGCCCCTTACCTACTGCACTTTGCCTGGGACCGCCTGGAGGACCAGTTTCTCTTTCTTCCCAGGGGGCAGATGACTTCTGCTTCCTATGAAAGAAGGGTCCCAGAGGCGGCTTTTGTTTGCCACCTGCCTCCCTACAGCATCTGGTCATCGTCTCTCTGCCTTCCTGCACCACTGAGGCAAGCTCTCTCCGGGCATCTGCCCTGCTCCCAGTATTCTTGTGAGTGCCTGATGGAGGCCAACGGAAGAGATCTGGGAAATTGGGTACCTGGTGCCTTTCATGGTAGGTTCCCAGGGATTCTAAACTCTCACATTAACCCATGTTCGCCTTTTCAGAATTTTTTAAAACATTTTCCTTGTCTTCTTCTTTCTTGTTTTTGTCTGTCACCTCCATCTGTCGTCACTGCCACTCTTCCTGCTGTCACTGCAAAAGGCCAAGCAGTTCATGTGTCCCATCTCTCCTTGGATGAGCTTGTTACCCTCTGGAATTCAGCTCTTCTGGCTGACTCACATCTGAGATCTCTGATGGGCCTTAAAAAGTGATGTTTTTGTAGATTATCCACATTTCTTTCACTGTTAGGGCAGGCACAGAATTCTCCTGCGGCCGTCCAGCTGAAGAGGAAAGACACTGATTTTCCTCTCTCTACCAGCGCCACTCTCTGTTTTCTTCCTTTGGCCCATTTTTCTTTATAGCACTTAAAACTGCCATTATGTTGTATTTATTATTGTCCGTCTCCCTTGCCGGAATGATAATGCCATTAAGATAGAATAGTTATTTTTTTCATTTTTATATCTCTGACCTATAATAGAAACTCAATACAGATTGTGGAATAAATGCTTGCAGTGAATGCCAAAGGTGTGACATTTTCTCCAATATCTTGTATTAGCTTGTTTTCATAAGAATGCGCCTGCTCTGAGGCTGTTCTCTCTCCCTTGTTCTGCTGTATTTTTCATATGTCCCATTTTGATTATGTTCTTACTCATCTTTGAATCAGGCAAATCTATTTGCACTCAGCGTCTCCATGTGCACCAATAGCAAAGAAGTAAGAGGCTTGTCCTTGAGGCTGCTCTCTGTCTAACCTTGATTTGGTTTCTCTCTGCTCTCAGACCCGCAGCTGGCCTAGAGGGGGTTGTGAGCCACTGCCAGTCGAATTGTCCATGGTAGCAGGTTCCAGTGGGTGCATTTCTGCCCTACTGTGCTAGGTTCTCCCCTTCCCATCCCCACCCCCACCCCAAGGCCTGAGTCCTAGGTAGTCAGAATTTTGTTTAACATTTTCCTTGTCTTCTTCATTCCTGTTTTTGTCTGTCACCTCCATCTGTCGTCACTGTCACCCTTCCTCCTGTCCTCCTGCGTGCCTCACAAATAACATGGCATCTCAGATCATCACAGTCCCCCTTTTCCTTCCTAATTGTTTTGGTGTGGCTGCTATTGCTGCTGCTATCATTTTAATAATTTTTACTCTTGACTGTGTTGGAAGACATGGCAGTGAAAAAGGAGGTGGAGGTGGGGGATTGGTCAGTGCTCTGCCTGCCTCAGGGAGCAAGCACAGGTGCGTAAGGTTCTAGACCATGTTGCTGCACTAACGGCCCATGTCAGGCAGCAGAGACAGGGAAGGGAGGGTGTATTTTCTTCTTTTATCAGGTGATTGTTGTTCATGAAAGCTTTCTGTGTTTCTGGGTAGTCTGTTTTTATTTCATTTTCCTATATCAGATCCAAATGTATTATAGGCAATGTTCATTTCTGCCTGACCCTGACATAAGGCATGGAGAGTTTGTATGCTTTGCTGATTTGTTCTTTCTGAAGCTGCAGTAAGGAAGGAGACCTTGGACACTATTATTTTCCAAGGGTAGTAGAGCTCTTGGGAAAACTCAGGTTCATTAAAAATGCTCCCAAATTGTGATTACCTAGTTTTTGTATCAAAATTATAGCTGCTATCCCATGATGACCCCCAATATATTTTCTGATTAAAAAAGTATTAAAACAGGCTCTCATAATCTAAGTGGTTTTGTAACCATTCTTCTCTAGCACTATGCCAAAGGCCTTATCTTATGGGATATCATTTAGTTTCCCATCATCCAAAACCATTTTCCCCATCTTCTAATTATTTGTTTAAGTAATAATTCTGGGTTGGATAATGGAGGCATTTTAGAAAACATAAAGATGTGTGACTATAAAATAACTTCAGTTATTCTGAAGGATGAAATAATAACTGCCTCAATTTAGTTACTCTTATGTGTTAACTGGGAGAAAGATCATTAAAGCAGATTTTGATACTTTTAATCCACTGAAACTGTAGCTTCATTGGGAAAATGGCTCTGAGGATGGTGAGAACATTGACTAATTGGTTTGTTCATCCCACATGGGATTACACGAGTTTCTGAATCAGAATTTCCTGCTATTGCAACATAGTTTCTTCTTTCTTCTTCTTTTTTTTTCTTTCCTAAGAAACAATCCATTTGGGTTCATTATATGACCATTTGTTAGTCTTGTTAGTTACAAGGCATTGTACTTGTTTTTGACTGAGGTGAAGTTCCATCGGGGGAGGGGGTTGTGTGTGTGTGTGTGTGTGTGTGTGTGTGTGTGTGTGTGTACAGACTCAGTGGGAGATCCTGCAGCTGCTGGAAGAAACAGGCAGCACCAAGGAGTCACTGATATTTCAGAACCCAAATTCTGCTTTCCCAAAGTCATGGGGCATTTTTATTTCATTCATCAAGATTGGTTCAACTTTGGTTTGCTTCCTACATGCAGTACATAGACGTCAACCTACTTAACTTTTGAAAGCTTTTTATTGATACGTAATATTCTCAGAGAAAGTACACAGATCCTGAGTATGCACCAAGATAAGCCTTTTTACAAACCTGTGTAACTGGTACCCAGATCACAAAACAGAATGTGACCAGCACCCCAGAAGTTCTCCTTATACCTGCTTCATAACCCTTCGCACCTTGGATAACCATTCTGCTGTTTTGATTGTTTTTTATATTTTATATACATGGAATTATACCTGATATATTATTTTGTGTCTGGTTTCTTTAATTTTTCATTATGTTTATGAGATTCATTTCCATTGATCATATGTTGTGTTTGTTCATTTTTACTGCTGTGTAGTGTGTAGTGTTCTATCGCTAGTATAACACAATTTATTCTTTCTGCTGTTTAACAGACATTTAAATAGCTTTTTGGGGAGGCGGATGGGGGACATTAAGAATACTCTGAACATCCTAGTACGTCTCTTTTGGTGAAAGTATATATGCATATACATTCCGGTTGGAAATATATAGGAGTGGAAGTGTTAAGGTATAGGGTGTGTGTTTGTTCAGATTTAGTAGATAAACCAGTTTTCCGGAGTGGTTGTAAGCATTTACACTCACACCAGCAATGTGTGAGAATTCCAATCACTCCATCTCTTCACCAATATTTGACATTTTCTGCATTTTTTATTTTGTCCTTTTGGTGGATATATATTGAGTGTGGTTTAATTTATATTTCCTTGATGATAGTGAACCTGAGTACCCTTTCATATGATTATTAATATGTGTATATCTGTTTTTATGAGTTGACTGTTCAAGCGTTTTGCCCATGGTTTTATCAGTTGGCTTTCTATTACTGTTCGATAGGACTTCATTTAAAATGTTTTCATAAAGTTTAGTTTCATTGAAATATGTTTTTTATTTTCCTGATGATAATGACTAATGATTCTTGAAAAAAACTTAAACCTATAGTGATTTAAAATTTATAATACAGTCTGTAGACTTACTTAACACTATTGTAAATGGAATTTTTTTAAAAAGGTCTTTGTTTAGAATCTAGTTTATAACTCCAGTGTATTTATTCAATACTAGAGTGATTTATAATACACAAAGCGTAATCATTTTTTTAAAAAATTATTGTTCTCACTTTTTCATTTGAATTC
Organism: Spilogale gracilis; assembly: GCA_004023965.1. Taxonomy (NCBI): domain Eukaryota; kingdom Metazoa; phylum Chordata; class Mammalia; order Carnivora; family Mephitidae; genus Spilogale; species Spilogale gracilis. Next base: position 43,002 of record PITA01013250.1, read on the forward strand.
AATCCAATACAGGTTTATTATATATCTGCTAGAATTGGGACAGCTAAGAATATGGTTGAAGTTTTGAGCTCCACTATATGTCATTTATGTTTTAAGCCATGTCAAATTGTCAAACATTGGTCAGTAATAAACCATTTTACTTTAGTATTCAAAGTTATATTAATAAAGAGGAGTACAAAGTGAGAATTTTTATTCCTGTTAGGATGACCTTCCATCCCTTCTGTAATGCCTTTCACCAGGTTTTCTACTGGTAACGACACAGATTTTTAAGATGTAAAAATAGAAAAGAAAATATAAAAGTTTCATATCTGTATCTGGAATGACTGTGAATGCTTCCTCTTTGATGTCACCTCTGTTCAGTTTTATTTTTTCTCTTTTTATTATTCTAGGTTGTACTGGTCAGTGGACATCTGGACAGCTGGGACGTTGGGCAGGGCGCCATGGATGATGGTGGTGGAGTCTTTATATCGTGGGAAGCCCTCTCGCTTATTAAAGATCTTGGTAAATATTTAGAAAGTCGTTAACCAATGTGTGAGGATCTCCGTAGTGACATGTTTAACTCAACAGACAAATTACTGAATAGATAAGTTACTGTGGTATGCTCAAAGAGCCTCGTGAGGTCTATATGTTTTTCGTCAGATGATTCTCAGGAAAGAATGAATTTGTCCCCTTAAAGAAAGAAATTTTTATTCAAGTGTACGCCCGATATCCAAAATCTCAAATATGATCAGCCACTAGGAAAACTGAGCAGACAAATAAAACTAGCAAATGTAACCACATCAGCTAGAGACTATGCAAGGAAACCATGACCAAGTGCAAAGAAAAGTCAGCAGCTCCCCCTGCCTCCTTTTCCTTGTTCATCTTAAAGACATTATCAGGCTGTTAGGATAGCTTTACTGCAGCTGTCTTTCTATGGCAGAAGTCAGAGAATGCAGGACTGAAGGACTGATCCCTTTACTCCACAATAAGGAATCCAGGCTGATGACTGGAAATTCCAGGTGAACCTGAACATGAGAAAGATGGACAGGCATAAAAAGGGAAAGCTAATAGTGAAAGAGGTTTTTGATGACCATCTCTATAAACAAAAAAACATACATTTCCTCTTTGTGTGCTGGTCAAAAAGGGCAGATTTTGAGTGAGGTTAAAAATAATGAAACAATCTGAAATCAGAGTCCCACATCTGAATCAGAGCTGGGGTGGCCGTGAAATGCCTCATCAGCAGAAGGTTTTATGTTGAAACTATGGAATGCCTCCACTTCAGATATAGATGAGAACATCCTCTTTGGTGAAGTCTTTCCATTGCTTAGTTAAATACATATGTGTTTAAATTCATGTATTTCTTCTCGTGTTTATTGAACCCTTCTAATCCTGTAAATAAGACCATTAAATGTTTGGTCATATTAATAATAGATTGCTGAAATGGTCTTGCTAGGGGCAAATCTTTGGTGTACCATTTTGATTTATGTTTTAGTTATGTTTTAAAACTAGTGAGATGGAAAAGTGGTTGTGCATTTTTTTTCCTTTTAATTTTAAACAGGCCAGTGTCTCTTAACCTTAGGACTGCTGACATTTAGGGCTACATAATTCTGTATTGTGGAGCTTGTCTCATATAGAATGTTGAGCAGCATCCATGGCCTCTATCTACTGGAGCCAATAAGCACCATCCCCTTCAAGTTGTGAAAACCAAAATTAACTCCAGATGTTGTCAGATGTCCCTTGGCAGGTCAGGGCTGGTGGGGGAGCAATGCAGAAAACTGGCCCACTGAAACGATCTAATAAAAAAATCACGAAAAGACCTGACACAGGGCCATTTTGGGGGGAGAGAAAACAAACCCATTGGAAAACTTACACTGAAGGTACTTGAACTTTCGATATCACTTCCATACTGAACACCTACTGTGTGAAGGCAATTTGTAAATGCTGGGCATTTAGAAAGGTTTAAAGCATGTCTTCTCTTCTTAAGACCCTTGGAATAGACTTGGAGCACACCCATGTGCCTGTTACCTGGGTGCCAATATGCGTCTAATTTCACGGTCTGCTTTTAGAGTCAGGTAAAGTTGGAGAGAGATGAATTGTCCAGCAAATAAAACCCACTTAAAACATACATTCCTCAGAGAAGGTCTGTGAGACCTTATATGTGAGTTCTCTCCTCTTTCCCGTAAAAATATTCCCTTGGTGATCTGTTCATTCCAGAATGAAGTGGGTTCCAGACATGAGACAGGCACATATCAAACATTCTCTTCCTTGTAGGGCCCGGGTATGCATTTAGAAGTTAATTTTATTTCGATGTGTTCATCCAGCTTGATTAGAAACAGTGATAGAACAAAAAGAGAACTGGACCCATCTGAATTAGAGTTTATGTCCCTCTGTGCCGTGAACTCCTTTTTTGGCCTTGGGCAGGTCATTTGAACTCTCAGGTCTTCATTTTCTTCATCTCTTTTAAATGTAAGCTTCCAGAATATTTGATCTGCTCTATATGGAAATAAAAGTGGTGTCTTCTCTAGGCTTTGAACCTTACTTATTCGGTACTCAGCATGGGACCCTAAATCATTGTTAATTGAGTTGGATTAAATTGCATAGATAAATGTAACACCACACAAAGGTGAATTGAGTTTCTTTTTCTAACTCCGGCTTCTGTTGCTTTTGATAGCTAGTAACCAGTCTCCTTCAATTCAGGACTTAGCTCTCCTGTAGATTTCTGAAAACCTATGTAAACACATGAATAAAACTAGAGTAATATTTCTTTTGTTGTAAATATTTATTTATTTACTCGATAGGGGGGAGCAGCTGGAGGGAGGAACAGAGAACGAGGAAGGAGGAGAGTGAGAGGATCGCAAGCAGACTCCCTGTTGAGTGTGGAGCTCAATGTGGGGCTCCATCTCACGACCCTGAGACCATGGACCTGAGCTGAAACCCAAGAGTCATATGCCTAACTGACTGAGCCACCCAGCTGTCCCAACGAGTAATATTTCTTTCAAGTTGGTGTTAAGAGACAGCATGGCATACTGTTAGAAAAGCATAGGACTCTGGAGCCAGACTGCCTGAGTTCATATCCCGGCCCTGCAGCTTACAAATTGAGCATGTGGCCTTTGCCTTTCTGTGCCTCAGTTTTCTCATCTGTGAAATTGGGATAATAATAGTTCCTATCTCATAGAATTGCTTTGAAAATTAAATAGTCTATTCATATAACGTGCTTAGTGCCAACTCAAGGACTCATTAAATGTTAACTTTTGCTATATAACAAGCCTGACTCTCACAGTATCATATTTTTTATGTAAAGGAGAATGATAATTTTTTATCATTTGTAATTATATTGCTTCCTCACTTAATATGTTAGTTATACTGATGTAACTCTAAGTCCAGCTGCTATGGTAAATGCTTTCTCTTTTCTATTTAAGCTGCTGCCTCTTGTATGATGGAAATCTAGTGACTCTTTCACTTTTTCCTACTTTCATACTAAATTTTGAGGAATCTGAATTTCTCCTAGTCACTTCCTGCCTCCATTTCTGGCTTAGGTCAAGTACGCAGTCTCCATTTTGTACCTCACTTCCTGTGATTTTTACCCATTGAGTTTTACTCTTTCTTTAATTCTAAAGTTAAAATTAGATTGTAGATTTCTATTTGTAGATTGCCTATGTGTTTTTTTTTTACTTTAAATTTATTTTATTTTTTCAGTGTTCCAAGATTCATTGCCCATGCCCCATACCCAGTGCTCCATGCAATAGGTGCCCTCAGTACCCACCACCAGGCTCTCCCATCCCCCCACCCCCTCCCTCCAAATCCCTCAGTTTGTTTCTGAGTCCAAAGTCTCTCCTGTTTCGTTTCTCTCCCCGAATTACCCTACTTCCCATTTCCTTTCCTTCTTCTATGTCTTCTATATTACCCCTTATGCACCACAGGTAAGTGAAACCATGTGATACTTGACTTTCTCTACTTGGCTTATTTCACTCAGCATAATCTCTTCTAGTCCAGTTCCTGTTGCTACAAAAGTTGGATATTCATCCTTCCTGATGGAGGCATAGTATTCCATTGTATATATATACCATATCTTCTTTATCCATCCAACTGTTGAAGGGCACCTTGGCTCTTTCCACAGTTTCACGATTGTGGCTATTGCCGCAATGGACACTGGGGTACAAGTGGCCCTTCTTTTCACTACGTCTGTATCTTTGGGGTAAATGCCCAGTAGTGCAATTGCTTGTGCATTTTAATGTGAAGAACCGGGTCCAACATGTGACATATGAGTTCTATTTGAAAATTACTGATGTGGGGGCGCCTGGGTGGCTCAGTTGGTTAAGTGACTGCCTTCGGCTCAGGTCATGATCCCGGAGACCCGGGATCGAGTCCCACATTGGGCTCCCTGCTCGGCAGGAAGCCTGCTTCTCCCTCTCTCACTCCCCCTGCTTGTGTTCCCTCTCTGGCTGTGTTTCTCTCTGTCAAATAAATAAAATCTCTAAAAAGAAAAAAAAAATAAAATTACTGATGTACTTGAACAAGACATAGGACTTTGGGAAATGGGTTCAAAGTAACTCTTTTTGACTGATGTTCCTTGGACAAGATGTCACATAGTGTGCATGTTAAAAGTTCCTCGGTGGGGCTCATGAATTTGAAGTGTTGGTCCAGAGAAGATTTCTGATATTTAGGAATATAGTTCTAAGATTCATCCTTCTTATCTCTTCTCCTTTGTTCTTTTCTTTTGCTATTCTAATGGAGTCACTCTTTTGCCCAGGCCATCAGCTAAAACTATATCCAATTAATCTAACAGAAGAGGTATTTGCGCTTTGCAAATATAATCAGTCATTCCTGAGTAACTGTCAACAGAAGGCTATTTGCTGTAAAGTGCTATTGAATACTTCTTTGTGTTTGTGGTTTACTGGACTTGAAACTGTTTATTTGAAATGTCATTTCCTGGAATGTTCTGGTGTCAGTGAACAAAGCCTATGGCCAAAGATGCTATGCTTCAAAATGTTCATTTGGCACTTGAGAAATAAACTACCATCCATCCCCGAATTCTCCCACTTTACCATGTTCTTTGAGGTTAGAATTTTGAGTTTTGGGGCCTAAACAAAGGAAGAAAATTAGAAAATGGCATGAATATGTTGTTGAAATGTGGAATACATGTGAAACATCTTGCTAGAGAAACTTAAATGTGAGTGTCCTGATTGTGATTATTATAGGGCTCAAAAGTCTGTGTGTTAGAAAAATATTTGATTTATATCCCTTTACTCATCCATTCAACAAATTTTTATTGCGCACTGGATTGCGTGTCAGTGTTTCAAGTGCCTGTACCAAAGGGAAATGTGACATGGTCCCCCAAATCCTTGAAGTGGGGGAGACATGGAATTCAAAAATTACCGTGAAACTATTTAAGTTTTTTAATTGAAGTATGTACAAATGACTTTGGGCACCTAGTGAAAGGAGGGATGAGGATGATATGGCTGGGATCAGTGTATCTTCACATAGGCAATATTGAAACTTTCTTTTCCCAAGATAAATACAAATTCCTGAAGCAAAAGGGGCGCAATGAAAAATTCCTAGCAGAGCGTAGAGCCTCCAGTCCTTCCCATCATTAAAAATGAGAAGAAAATTGTTGATAGTAACGATCTTGGGATGGTAGGGGAAGTGAGGATTTGCAAAATTACAGGAAATGTACACTTTTTATTTAATATTTTTATATAGTGTTAGATTTTTTTTTATCATAAGAAGGTGTTATTTTAGTAGTCAGGGGGAAAGAAAACCTCAAAAGCCCAAGGAAAGATTCTTGGCATTTCCATTATCAAAAACATGGTGTCAACAGGAACTTCGGGGCAGAGGTGGGAACTAGGAAGCATTGTGCAGGGTCATCGAGCCCTCCAGGCCCAGAAGTACATAAGGACACACAGCCACAAGCGTGCCAAGACTTCCGTGTAATTGGAGCTTTAGGCACCCATTTCCAATGCAGCAGATTCTCTCGTAGAGGGAGGTATCCATTCAGGAAGAGGATTTCCTTCTCCTCAGTCAAGTCTCCCTTGGAAGAATCCCAAGAAGTCCAATACAGAATAACCGAGCAAGGGAAATGAACAACTTCCAATAAAATGGAAACCTAAGAGGTAGAGCTAGAGACAGCTAGAGTGCGGACACCAGCTTGGCACTAGCCCAGACTAGAAAAGGCAATCCCACTCGGAAAGGACCTCCCCATTGGACTTAGCCATACCTCCAAGGATAATAACAGTTCTAAAAGCTAACATTTACAGAATATTACTATGTCGTGGTCATTGGGCTAAGCCCTCCACTATACACATACTCTCTTTCCTTCTTGACAGCTCCCAGCTGTGAAGTCACTTCTTATATTTGTTTTACACAAGAGGAAACTAAAAGCTCAGTACCCTGCCCAAGATCACACAGCTATTATGTAAAAAAGTTGAATCCAAGCAGCCTGACTCCTTACTCATATGTATTTTGTAATACTGTTTTACTGGAACAGTGTGCCCAGTCTATTTCTAGGAAACCTCATGCTCAGGATAGTGAGATATTATATAAGAAAAAAGGTGTCTGATAGTCAAATAATTTTTAGGAAAATTTCTCCCTCTTGGTAATTTCTTGATTCATCAAAAAACATTTGTTGGGAGAGTATACACATTCATGGGTGGAGTATTCTTTGGGAAACACTGCTCTGTGGGCCTTGCTGGTGTGGACAAAACTGAAGAAGAATCCAAAATACACACTCAGGTACACTTCATAGAACTGAGTATCAATAGCCTTGGATTTGTTTTCATTCTAGATTTTCTAAGCTATATTTGGGATCTTGTGGTTGCCAGAATATTGACAAGATGGAACCATTCAGTGCTTCCTAATTGACATGGTAGACATTATTCTTATATTTCTCCTAGAAGGGCATTTGTACCCATCTGCCAAATTTACCCAACAACTAACTTCTTATCCATGCTATCTGAGGCTGTTTTATTTAAATGAATGCAATATTCTCAGAAATGTTTGACACATGCTAAGGGCTTTCTACCAGGTTTTTCATGGTCCCAAAGGATTCAGAACTTTGGTTGCATTTTTCTTTTCTAGAAGAAATTTTTATCCTAAAACATGCCACAAAATCTCCATACTCTCACTTTGGATGCCCTTCCTCCACAGTTATTTTGCAAACACAGGAAAGGAGACTGATAGCTCTGGAAAAGATAGCCTCTTAAAATCACTGGTCCTCAATACCTTTAAGAAATAATATATCTGCTATGGAACTAGGAAATTGTTTTAAGTCTTTTTGAAAAATATTTTTATTTATTTATTTGAGAGAGAGATAGTGAGCGAGAGAGTAAGCCCAGAGGGGAGAGTGAGAAAAAGAGAGAAGCAGACTTCCCACTGAGTGGAGAGCCCAGCGTGGGGCTCAGTCCCAGGACCTGAGATCATGACCCAAGCCGAAGACAGAGGCCAAACCAATGAGCCACCCAGGTACCCCAAAATTGCTTTAAGTCTTAAAAATATGTTTTCTCCCAACATTAAATTTAATTTTTATTAATTTGAATTTTAATATGTAGGCGATGATTTGCCCTTATTTTTATGAATAAATTTGGTCTTGACATTTTATAATCATATTTAATGAGACAAATACCTAGAACAGTAGAAGAATTAGACTCTAAGAATATTCTTTCTCTGTCTCTCTGTCTGTCTGTCTCTCTCTCTTTCTAAAAGTTGCTTTACTGGCATTTGTGGCCTCTTCTCATGGTTTTTAGAGGATGATCTTCTCTTTTCATATGTTATTTACTTTAGTGACATGTCTGGATTTACCAGAAGACCTGTAGCAGATACATATTTTTTCAGTTGGGAATTGCTGAGAAGTTTTCCTGAGGTTTAATCACATTTATAAGTTTCACTAAAATACTTAGCGTCTTTACACCTCATCAGCTGACATAGACATTTCCACCGGCATGTGTGAAAAGACAAGCTGTGTGTAGATTGATCTTCTAAATATGTCCATGAGATGAAGTAAAATGAATCACTCAGAATTTCTTCTGTCTTTGACTTTGGATATGGTACAGGAGGTTCTGTAGCCATTTTAGAGCTTGAGGCTGGCATGAGTATTGCTGTTATTATTTTATCAGTTAGTTATATATACTAACCATTAAATGGTATACTAATATACCATTTCTGGGTAGAAATAGATGAGACCCAGGCGCAGTGGCATGCAAACTGTGAGCAGTTCCTTCCTGTCTGACAAAGAACCTGGAGGGATGGCTGATGAGTGCCGAGAGATGTGAGTCTCAGGGAGACCCTTTCCCCACAGTGCACGCAGCTTCCTCCCCCATATCAGCTTTGATTTGGCCTGTATGCCCTTAGAAAGCTAAGAAATTGTTAAAGGGATCAGAAGCTTTGGTATTATTTACCTGGAGAAGAAGGATTATGGAAAGACTTAATAATAGTATGTTTCGTGCCCCAGTAGATTTCTTCCCACCCAAGAATGGGATCCATAGAAGTCTGGGGTGGGTCTGGAAAATGTAGGCTGCCTCATTAAAACAGTATCATCACAGTGTTGCACACATTAGCTCACAAGGAGATCTCCTATTTCGATAGTAATTATTGAACACCTATTTCATGTCAGCCAAATAAAACGGATAGAATACAAGCACTTCCATCAAGGAAGTCATAGTCAGACAGCAAGAGCATCACAAAGACAGAGACATTTGAGTTAAGCCTTGAATGAGTGGGAGGCAGACGAAGAATGACACAATTAGAGCTCATGAAAGTACATAGTGGAGGATGTTTCTCTAAGTCTAGAGCAACAGGTGAGTGAGGACTGGCTGGCAGAGAGTCAAATAAAAGGTGAGGGTCAGCTTGTCAAGTACACCAGATGCAAAGCTGAAGTTTGGAGTTGATGATCTAGGCAGAGAGAGCCATCGAAAAATTTAAGCATGGATTGACATGATAGGACTCCTTTAATTTGTGAAGAAGTATGATGAACAGAATGAAGATACAGGAAAATGGACTGGGGAGATCCCAGCTATACAGAGGCTAGAAAACCACAGCTTTGGACTCACTAAGCAAATTTTGTTTGCGGTGGGACTGACAAGCCAGCTTCTACTTCGCTATGCTAAATATACCAAAGAGGAAGTGATAGGGTTTCCAGATATGTTGTATTATTCTTCACCCACACACTTCTCTACATTATGCTAATGATGCATTTTGTAAAAACTGTGGCTTGCCCAGCTTAGAATAAATTCTGTTCCAGTAAACTTGCCTGAAAAGAGAAGTCCACAGAGAAATAAGAAAATATACTACAAATATCTGATTGGACCTTTATGGTTAAATGGATTTTTAAAATGGTCCTGGGAGACAAGTGTTAATTTAATTCATTCTTAGGCCCCTCCAACCGTGTGAACATTCTCAAAACCAAGCTCTAGGGGCACCTGGGTGGCTTAGTTGGTTGAGCGACTGCCTTCGGCTCAGGTCATGATCCCAGAGACCCTGGATCAAACCCCGCATTGGGCTCCCTGCTCGGCGGGAAGCCTGCTTCTCCCTCTCTCACTCCCCCTGCTTGTGTTCCCTCTCTCGCTGTGTTTCTCTCTGTCGAATAAATAAATAAAAAATCTTAAAAACAAACAAACAAACAAACAAACTCTAGGAATGGAAAGTTTCTACCAGGCATGTGGTAGCAATGACAGGCTAACTTAAGTATTGAAAGAGGTTGACTATTACAAGATTACTTATTCATAATCCTGCCGATGCCCTCCTCACTCATATTGGATCATCATTATTGATGAGCTGATGTTCAGCCTGTGGCCCAGACACCAGCATCTCCAGACAGTACCATGTCACTCAGGTTTCTTTTTAGCCTTTTAAATGTCCTTCCTTACCCCTTAAATAACTCTAAATCTGCAGATAAATGAGAGGTAGTCTGGTATAGCAGAATAAGCACATATTATGTTAGATTCAAGTCTTTCTATGCCACCTAGGAGTTCTATTATGTTGGACATATTATTTAATCTTTTAGATCTCAGTTTCCTCTTCCTTACAACTGGAACGGTGTAATCTTGAATAGTTGGTAGGATAATTTGATCATCAGACCATGCCTGGCCCCCACTAGGTTATCAGTAAGAACAACTATTATTGTTAGATACTAATGGCAATCAACTATTGCTGCAAAGGATATAATCTCAGGATTGAGTCTGTCTCTGACTATCCTCTGTTGGCTCGCTCAGCCGGTCAGGGATGTCCCCACAGCAGAACAGTGTATAAGGAAAGAACAACAGATTCCAATGAGCCGAACTGAAACCATCATCCAGTATAACCACCATCCCTGACTATATATAAAGCTGATTCTTTCCTCACTGCCATAGAGGTCACTTAGTAGATGCTTCATAAATATGATGCAGAATTAAAATAACACTCACAGGACATGGAAAAGGAGAGGTCTTCCTCTTTTCCCGTCTGCTTTGTTCTCACTGCTATGTCCTTAACCTAGTAACACGGTATATGCAAAGATTTATAATAAACCTGAAGAAAAAAAATATTGAAAACAGGAAATAGCTACTGAGGGCAACATAATCAATTACAAAGTAAATTGTTTGAAATACAGAAAAAAATCAAGGTGCAGGAAACAAAGAATCAAATGTAGTGTTTACCATTTACAATTTCTCCTGGTGGCTGAGATCTCAAGAAATCTTTCTATTTTTTTAATATGGACAAAACCATACAATTTCCAGGCATTCTCAGAAAATCCTCATGCATAGAAAACTGAGGACGATGACCACTGACGCTTGTATGATTGTTCTTCCTCTGAATGGCATCTTTTAAAAGGAATATATTTAAAATATAGTTGAAACTATTCTGAGTTATTGCTATGATTAATGTGTGTGGCAAAATATAATTAGGAAATATTTCAAAGGCTCTATGTCTGTTCTCATCACCGCAGACCATATATCCATTAGCCGTCCCAAATTTGCTTGTTTCAGGCCGCATGTTAGAACAGCAGAATAGTTCAAGTGCTTCATCCTGCAGTTGCTCCTCTTCTGAAAGAGGAAAGTGTGAATTTATCTTTCATAGTTGAATAATTTTAGATAAAATCATTTGAATGTCATTTTTGGCCACAAATGAAGAGTTAGAGGAATTTTTAAATTGATTATCTTCCTGGAACTTTATCATATGTTGTTGCAAGAAAACAGTGGTTCAATTTATGAAGCAGGGATCTTTGATAATTATGCAAAATATATGCCAAAAGAACTCTGTGCCCTATATTTTCATTTAATATAATAAAGAGACATTAGTTGAATGATATATCAACAAACAATTATTGAACACTTGGGAGAAGGGAGGAGAGAACCAATATTTATGAAATGTCTCCTATCTGTCAGTTACATGATGTGACCTTTTTAAATCCTCAAAACGGCCCTCGGAGGTATGTCTTATTATCTCTGGCAGATCACTGCACCTATCTGGGCCTTATTTCCTTATTAGCAAAGTAAATGACAATATGCTTGCAGGACTATTATATGAACCAAACATAAGGTAAACAAACACATATCTGAATGGCAACAAGGAAAGGTCCAGGGCATGTAATGTTGAAGCAAATTCTAGTGGCAGGATTGCTACTGATGATGGCCACCTCACTGATTTGGAATTCAAATGGAGCAGCACTCAAGGGGAGAAGTGACTAAGAATATAGGGAGACCAGGTAGCCTTAAATTGGCTACAGTAAGAACACTCTTCAGCAGTGTCCTACATTTCATGACCCTGGTGTCCCTTTACTAATTAAAAATGTATGATACTTTTGGTGATTTTTTTGTTTTCTGTTTTTTAAGAATTGACAGTAGCAGTGAGTACCCTTGCTTTAGGACATAAATGAAGTAGGAGGATCCAGCTGATGTGAAGATGTGACTCCTTGCAACTCTAGGAGGAAATAGTAAAGGCTGTTAGCATTCTAGAGCACACTGGACCAAGCTCTGAGCTAAGTGCTGGACATGCTCCTGTCATTGGTCTAGAGGGCGGGGCTTACTGTTATCCCTTCTGCAGATGAAGGGCCTAAGGCCACTCCTATGTACAACTTACAAAAGTGGAAAATCTCATTTCCTTTTCTCAAGGTTTCTCTTTAAGTATTTTCTTTGCCCACCATTTTTTTTAATTGAAGAAGACCAAATATTTGGAAGATACATAAACTAATAAACCTAGCATATCCACTCAGATTTTATAAATGCTAATAGTTTCAAATATTTGTTTCAGATCCTTAATTTAAAAGAAATAAAAAATGATCAATACCATTGAGGCTGGTTTTGTACCTCTCCATGATCCATCCCCTTCTCCTGCTGCAGTTGCCACAAGTGTTCTGATTATTTTAACTTCATCCTGTTGGTGTGTTTATCCCCAAACAGTGTCTTACGGTTTTTGCAATTTTGAGTTTACATAAATGATGTTATTTTCTTCTCTGTTCGGGTTTATTCTGTTTTATTTCTTCTATCTTCTTTTTTTCTTAAAAGATTTTATTTATTTATTATATTTGAGAGAGAGAGCACAAAGCTAGGGAAGGGACAGATGGAGAGGGACAGAGGGTGAGGGACAAGCAGACTCCCCACTAAGCAGGGAGCCCCATGTGGGGTTTGATTCCAGGGTCCTGAAATCATGACCTGAGCTGAAGTCAGATGCTTAACCTGATTGAGCCACCCAGCTGCCCCTCTTCTATCTTCTTGAAGTGAATGTTTATTAATTGCTGTCTTATTTTCTAAAATACATTTCTCTCTAAGCACTGGTTTAACTGCTTTCCACGGTTTTGAAATAGTGCCTTAATAGCCATCCAATTAAATATGTTGGAATTTTCATTATGATTCTTCTTTAGCTCTTTAAACCATTTTAGCCTTCCTTAAGTTTCCCAAAATATGAAGTCATTATTGAGGTATTGAGTTCCAATTTTGTTACATAGTGATTGTGAAACATGGTTTACCAGTTCTTTGGAATTCATTGAACAGACTTTTGGTTACTAGTACACAGTCATTTTTTAAAAAATGTATTGTGATGACTTGAAAAGAATATATTAGCCTCCTTTCCCCAGGAGTAGGGTTCTGCATATGTTTATTAGAGCAATCATATTAATTGTGCTCTTCAAAACTAATGTATCATTACTAGTTTTTTATCTGCTTGATGTTTTCGAGAGAAATGTATTAAAATCTTCCACCAGGATTTCTCCTTGAATTTCCATCGGTTTGGTTTATAATAGTTTAAGGTTTTGTAGCTTTATATAGTTGAGCCTTGAGACCTTTATCCTTACTAATGATTTTTCCATGTAAGTCTATTTTATCTTATATTACTATCATGGAACCAGCTTTCTTTTGGTTATTCTTTCTTTTTCTATTCTTTTATTTTTGACTTATCTAGGTCATGGTGTTTTAGTCAATTCCATGGTAAGCAATGTATAGTTAGATTGTTAAATATTGAATCTTACAATATTAGTTAACACAGTGTTTGTTCTGCTTATCTGTGTCATGATTACTTATATTTTACTCGTTTTATAACTTGTTTTCTGTTAAGGTTGCTATTTTTGCTTCTTTTTTCTCCTTTTTTTTTGCCTTTAATTAGATTTACTGGTTTTTCTTTCATACTCTCTCTATCTTTCCCTCTGCTATTTGGAAACTTGCACACTTTCTATCCTTTTAGTGGTTGCTATTAAAATGTCACACATGTGTTTGTCTGAATTAAATAATATAGCAATGATAAATTGCCCCAATATATCCTCTCCATTTGTATACATTATTGTTGACTAGTGTTTTTGTTATGCCTTACTTCTAAACCTTCCCCAGGTTTGTTATTACTGGGTTGTTCTATTTTGGCTTTGCCACTTATTGGCTGTGTTACTTTTCAAGTTGTGTAAGTGTGCCATGCCTCAGTTTCCCCACATATACGTAATAGTGATTATAATAGCATCTATCCATAGGATTATTATGGTAATTAAATGAGCTAGTTCTGTTCCTGGCAAATAATTACTGCTCAGTGAATTTTAGCTGTTATATCTTCTTAGACCTTTCCTAGCTGTGACAGTTTCCCAAACTTTCTTGTTTATACTAAACTTGACAGTTTTGAAGAACACTGTGGTCAGTAGATGCCCCTTGGTTGCATTCTGTTGGATGTTTTTCTGAGGGTTAGACTGAGGTTATGGTTTTTGTGGAAGGAGATCCCAGACATAAAGTGCTATTCTCATCACATCATATGAAGGGTATGTGCCCTCAACATCGCTTGTCCTTGGGGGTGGTGACCTTAATCACCTGGCTGAGGAGTGTTGATCAGGTTTCTCCACTGTAACTCTTCCCTCTCCTTTCCATTCTGTACTCTTTAGAAGGAAGTAAGGATAGTGACACTTGTCTATTTGCATATTTTCATATATAAATGACCATGATAAATTAATTTTATTACTTTATACAGCCAGTATTTACTTGTATTCGCCACATATTTATATAGTATTTTTGTATTGTGATAAAATGTGCATCACATACAGCTTATCATCATAACTGTTTTTCAGAATATAGTTCAGCACCATGAAGGACATTCACCCTGCTGTGCTAGCATCATCACCATCCGTCTCCAGAACCCACAGAGCACTACTTCCCATTCCCCTCTCCCCTCCATTCCTGGCAAGCACCATTCTACTTTCATTTCTTTCATTGACTGTTAACTCAAACTGCATATGGCTTATGTCATATGTCATTACATAATCTGTGTGTGCACTTTTCTTTACCTTGGTCTTCTCTTCCTTCCTTGAGTCCATTTTTTTACAGAGTGAGCAAAGTGTGGAAGTGCCTTCACAGCAAATCTACACTTGCTTGTCTTAATCTCTTTGGGTTTCTGAGATCTTAGACCAACCTTTCAGTTACTGTCTCAGCCTGGGGTTTTCAAAATCTCATGGGTTACTGTAGCATCAGCTTTTACTTTCTGCCCTCTCTTAAGTGCCCTTATTATTTCTGAAATCTGGGGATTTCTGTGTCTTCTCCTTTCATTTTATTCCCTTTTCTTATTTCCCCCCTTCTTTCCCTCCCTTTCTCTTTTTTGAGTTGTGCTCTGCATTAAATAATACTTTTTAAAATTCACTGTGTGATCTTTCTAGCCCAGATTCAGGCCGTAATCTGCTGTTATTCCTCACTCACAGAGCACTTTCGTTTTGGGGTATTTGTTTTCAATGGTTCAGCTCTGTGGGCTTCCTTCCCCACTCCCCTGTCTCTGGGGGCAAGCCTCCAGACCCTCCAATTTGTTTCTACCTTTTTGCCAATGTTCTTTGTCTCTCGTGGCGGTCCAGAAGTGGGAAATATCACATTTCAGGCTGGTTTCATGGGTGTTCACGGTGGTCTTGTAGTGGTTTTTTT
>PITA01013251.1:0-58323 GCA_004023965.1 Spilogale gracilis
TCTTCAGCTTCACTTACTCTAGCTGTTAGCATATTTAAATTAGATTGCATCTCATCAATAGCCTTTCTAACCTCAGCTTTCACTTCTATTATTATGGCTTCCATTTTGAGACTAATGTTCTTTTCCAAATTAGCCATTGCTTGGACGATTGCTGCCCTGAATTCCATTTCTGTCATATTGTTTATGTTCATTTCCAGTAATTCTGTGACCGGGGTTGCAGTCTCGGGGTTCTTCTTCTGTTGGTTGTCCCTCCTCTGAGTCATTGTGGCGAGGAGTGGTTGAGGGGGTGTATAGCTAAATATATCAGGCACTATCCAGGTGAATTGGTCACTGGAAGGTTTTGGAGCAATCAGAATTCACCACTGAAAAAGGAAAAAGAAAGAAAAAAGAGAAGGGGAGAGAGGAAGCAAGAAAAGAAAACCCTGCCAGAGTGGGGCCCAGTGGTAGGATTTATATGGTACAAAACTACTATAGGGTAAAGAAAAAGGCCATCAAGAGTAAATGAAGAGATCAAAAAGCTAAGCCCAACCTGAATGACCCCCAAGACCAGTATTTATGTAATACAAAGGCAAAAACAATTACACAGAAACACTGACAGACGAGGGTGGGAAGGTGAGGGCAGACACTCCTTGTGGGCAAGGAAAGTATTTCAGATCCTCCCAAGTTTGTCTTGTTATTATTGTTGGAGGAGCCCACTTTCTAAAGATATAGGGAGATTAGAACTGGTTGTATATAGGGGTAGTATTGAATAGGGATGTAAGATTACCTTGAAGCTTATAACTATATGTATATTTAAAAGAAAAAATAAAGGAAAGAAGAGAGAAGAAAAGGAAAAAACAGATAAAACAAAGAAAGAAATGAGAGGCAGCAAGAACAACAGAAAACACAGGTATGTGTTTGAAAAAATTTCAAGGTAAAAAATTGTTATGGACTGTTGTATTAAGTATCATGTGATAAAAAGTGGGTTAAAAATTAGAAGAACAAAAACCGTGAGAATAAATTTTTAAGTTTAAAGTAAAAATAGAAGAAGGTTAAAAAAGCAAATAAGGTGAAAAACTGCATCAATAAAGCATATAGCTTTTGGGGGAGTACCAGGAGTTTAATATATTGCCTCTCCCCCTGATGTTGGGGTTTTACAGTTTGGGTGCTGTCCACTTGTGCTTCTGGCTCACCTTCTGGGGACGGGGCCTGCCATTCTGTTTTCAGTCCCTTCTACCTGGGCTGCGTTTCTCCGCCCCCTTCCTAGGGACTGGGCTCCATGGCGACCAGGTTGTTGGGATTTAGTTCTCTGGAGGGTTTGTTCTTTTGCGGCTTTTTGCAGCTGTTGAAGAAGTCAGGTTGGAGCAAGATGTCTGCGCTCAGACCTCCTTCCCAGAGAGAGCCCCTAATTAGCCGCCTTCTGGATGATGGGGGGGGCACAGCCTCTCCCTGTATCCTCCCCCTTGGCTGCCTGTCACAGTCAGGCAGGCGCAGACGTTGGTTTGATTCCTGTCCAAAGCCCCTGCTTGTCATTTTGCTCCCACGCCATGGAAACCGCAACTGATTTTGGGTTGTGCAACCTTGTCTTTGCCCAGGGGGTCTGTGTGACCCCCAGGAAGGAGGAGCTGAGGCCCTGCAGCCCTGCATGTCGTGCTCAAGTCTGCAAAATCGCCTTCCCTGGGGGGTCCGCGCCTGGCCCACGGGGTGAAGAGAAGCAGGAGAGAAGAGCAGCAGAGGAAAGAAAAAAAAAAAAAGGAAAAAAGTGGCGGAAACATAGACTCCACTCCACCAGCTCTGCTGCATTCCCTCGAGTGGCACCGGGGCGCACTTTCTCTCTGCAGATCTATATCCCCGTTTCCCCAGCTGCCCCCCAGGCACTCCATTTCTGTTTGCCTTGAATCAAACCATAATCTGCTGTTGTTCCCCAAACACAGAGCACTTTCGTGCTGGGGTATTGCTTTCCAATGGGTCACCTCTGCGGTCTTCCTCCTCCGGGCCCCTTGTCTTTGGATATCCCTCCGATCGCTCTCACTCCTCTCTACCTCTTTGCCGGTGCTCTTTGTCCCCTGTGGTGATCCAGAAGTGCGAAATATTACATTTCAGGCTGATTTCATGGGTGCTCACAGTGTTCCTGTAGTGTTTTTTGCAGGAATTGAGGTCACTACAGGGGACTCCCCGAAATGGGGTCACCTGGCCTTCCGCCATCTTCCCTCTCCTTGAGTCTATTTTTGTGTGGTTTAAGGAAATGGTCCAGTTTCATTCTTCTGCATGTGGCTGTCCAATTTTCCCAACACCATTTGTTGAAAAGACTGTCTTTTTTTCCATTTTCCATTCTTTCCTGCTTTGTTGAGGATGAGATGACCATAGAGTTGAGGGTTCATTTCTGGGCTCTCTAATCTGTTCCATTGATCTATGTGTCTGTTTTTGTGCCAGTAACATACTGTCTTGATGACCAACTGTTTTTTTTTTCCAACATTACTCTGGCTATTCAGGGTCTTTTCTGGTTCCATATATATTTTAGGATTATTTGTTCCTTTCCTTTGAATAAAAAATTGATGGTATTTTGATAAGGATTGCATTAAATGTAGATTGCTTTAGTTACCATGGACATTTTCACCAAATCTTTTCTTCCAATCCATGAGTGTGGAATGTTTTCCATTTCTTTGTGTCTTCCTCAATTTCTTTCATGAGTATTTTATAGTTTTCTGAGTACAAACTCTTTGTCTCTTTGGTTAAGTTTATTCCTAGGTATCTTATGATTTTTGGTGCAGTTGTAAATGAGATTGACTCCTTAATTTATCTTCTGCTGTCTTGCTGTTGATTTCTTGCTTCTGATTTCTGTGCACTGATTTTATATCCTGACACTTTACTGAATTCCTGTATGAGTTCTAACAGTTTTGGAGTGGAGTCTTTTGGGTTTTCCACATAAAGTATCATGTCATCTGCAAAGAGTGAGAGTTTGTCTTCTTCTTTGCCAATTCAGATGCCTTTTATTTCTTTTTTTTGTCTGATTGCTGAGACTAGGAATTCTAGTACTATGCTGAATAGCAGTGGTCATAGTGCAGGACACTGCTGTGTTCCTGAACTTAAGGGAAAAGCTCTCAATTTTTCCCTATTGAGAATGATATTCGCTGTGGGCTTTTCATAGATGGCTTTTATGATATTGAGGTATGTACCCTCTATCCCTACACTGTGAAGAGTTTTGATCAAGAAAGAATGCTGTACTTTATCAAATGCTTTTCCAGCATCTATTGCGAGGATCATATTGTTCTTGTTCTTTCTTTTTTTAATGTACTGTATCACACTGATTGATTTGCAGATGTTGAGCCAATCTTGCAGCCCAGGAATAAATCCCACTTGGTTGTGGTGGATAATCCTTTTAATATACTGTTGGATCCTATTGGCTAATATTTTGGTGAGAATTTTTGCATCTGTCATCATCAAGGATTTTGGTCTGTAATTCTCCTTTTTGATGGGGTCTTTGTCTGGTTTTGGGATCAGGATAATGCTGGCCTCATAAAAGGAGTTTGGAAGTTTTCCTTCCATTTCTATTTTTTGGAACAGTTTCAAGAGACTAGGCATTAATTCTTCTTTAAATGTTTGGTAGAATTCCCCTGGGAAGCCATCTGGCCCTGGGTTCTTGTTTGTTGGGAGATTTTTGATGACGGCTTCAATCTCCTTACTGGTTATGAGTCTGTTTAGGTTCTCTCTTTCTTCCTAGTTCAGTTTTGGTCATTTATATGTCTCCAGGAATGCATTCATTTCTTCCAGATTGTCAAATTTGCTGGTTGTGTTGTTGCTCATAATATGTTCTTATAATTGTTTGTATTTCTTTGATGCTGGTTGTGATCTCTCCTCTTTCATTCATGATTTTATTAATTTAGGTCCTTTCTCTTTTCTTCTTGATAAGTCTGGCCAGGGGTTTATCAATCTTGTTAATTCTTTCAAAGAACTAGCTACTAGTTGCATTGAATTGTTCTACTATTCTTTTTATTTCTATTTCATTGATTTCTGCTCTGATCTTTATTATTTCCCTTCTCATGCTGGGTGTAGCTTTCTTTACTGTTCTTTCTCTAGCTCCTTTAGGTGTTGGGTTAGGTTGTGTACTGGAGACCTTTCTTGTTTCTTAATAAAGGCTTGTATTGCTATTTACTTTCCTCTCTAGACTGCCTTTGCTGTGTCCCAAAGATGTTGAACAGATATGTTTTCATTTTCATTCATTTCCATGAGTTTTTAAAATTCTTCTTTGATTTCCTGGTTGACCCATTCATTCTTTAGTAGGATACTCTTTAGGCTCCATGTATTTGCATTCTTTCCAACTTTCCTCTTGTGACTAAGTTCTGATTTCAAAGCATTGTGGTCTGCAAATATGCAGGGAATGATTCCAATCTTTTGGTACTGGAGACCTGATTTTTTTTTGAGACCTGATTTTGATCATATGATTTATTCTGGTGAATGTTCCATGTGCAGTAGAGAAGAATGTGTATTCTGTTGCTTTGGAGTGGAATTTCTGAATATATCTGTGTTGTCCATCTGGTCCAGTATGTCATTTAAAGCCTTTATTTCCTTGTTGAACTTTTGCTTAGATGATCTGTCTGTTTCAGTGAGGGGGGGTGTTAAAGTCCCCTACTATTATTAGATTATTGTTGATGTGTTTCTTTGATTTAGTTATTAATTGGTTTATATAATTGGCTGCTTCCATGTTAGGGGCATATATATTTAAAATTGGTAGATCTTGTTGGACAGGCCCTTTAAGTATTATATAGTGTCCTTCCTCATCTTTTATTATCGTCTTTGACTTAAAATCTAATTTGTCTAATATAAGGATTACCCCCCGCCCGCAGTTTTCTTTTGGTGTCCATTAAGATGGAAAATTGTTTTTCACCCCCTCACTTTAAATCTGGGGGTGTCTTTGGGTCTAAAATGAGTTTCTTGGAGACAGTGTATCAATGGGTCTTGTATTTTTATCCATTTTGATACCCTGTGTCTTTTGTTTGGGTCGTTTAGCCCATTTACATTCAGGGTAACTATTGAAAGATATGAATTTAGTGCCATTGTATTCACTGTAAGGTGACTGTTACTGTATATTGTCTCTGTTCCTTTCTGGTATGTTACTTTCAGGCTCTCTCTTTGCTTAGAGGACCCCTTTCAATATTTCCTGTAGGACTGGTTTGGTGTTTGTAAATTCTTTTCGTTTTTGTTTGTTCTGGAAGACTTTTATCTCTCCTCTTTTCAATGTCAGCCTAGGTGGATATAGTATTCTTGGTTGCCTATTTTTTCTTGTTTAGTGCTCTAAATATATCATGCCAGTCCTTTCTGGCCTGCCAGGTCTCTGTGGATAGATCCGCTGCCAACCTAATATTTCTGCCACTGTATGTTATAGACCTCTTTTCCCAAGCATCTTTCAGGATTTTCTCTTTGCCACTGAGACTTGTAAGTTTTACTATTAGATGACAGGGAGTGGACCTATTTATATTGATTTTGAGGGTGGTTCTCTGTGCCTGCTGGATTTTGATGCTTGTTCCCTTCACCAAATTAGGGAAATTCTCTGCTATAATTTGCTCCAATATACCTTCTGCCCCCATCTCTATTTCTTCTTCTTCTGGGATTCCAATTATTCGAATATCATTTTGTCTTCTGTTATCATTTATCTCTTCAATTCTCCTCTCAAGGTCCAGTAGTTGTTTGTCTCTGTTTTTCTCAGCTTCCTTATTTTCCCATCATTTGGTCTTCTAGATCACTAATTCTCTCTTCTACCTCATTTATCCTAGCAGTAAGAGCCTCCATTTCGATTACACCTCATTAATAGCTTTTTTGATTTCTACTTGCTTAGATTTTAGTTCTTTTATTTCTCCAGAAAGGGATTCTCTAATATCTTCCATGTTTTCTTTTGATCCCAGCTAGCACCTTGATAATCGTCATTCTGAACCCTAGTTCTGACATATTACTAATGTCCCTATTGTTTAGGTCCCTAGCCGTTTGTACTGCCTCTTGTTCTTTTTTATGAGACGAGTTTTTCTGCCTTGTCATTTTTTACAAGTTAGATGAATGAGAGGACAACATACTAAAAAGGTAGCGACAGAAAAATATACACTAACCAAATCAGAAGAGACTCGAAACTGGGGTGAGAAGAAAGGAAAACAAATCTGTATCTATCTGTATCTGTCTCTCTCTCTATATATGATTAGACTGGTGAATAGAATAAAGCCACACACTTGATTTTGGGTGTATTTTGGTCTGTTAGAAGAAATTGCCTCCCAAAATTTTAAAGAAGGAAAAACTTATATATGTACAAAAATAAGGGTATATATGATGAAGCAATGGAATATAAATGTAAAGATGAAAATAAAAGAAGATTGTAAAAAAGGAATTGATAAGATAAGAAGTCGGTTGGAAAAAGAAAAAAAAGAGGAAAGAATGTGATGAGGCTGGAGAGTAGAACAAAGTCATGTGCTAGATTTAAGGTATATTTTTATCTATTAGAAGAACTGTATCCCAATTTTTTGGGGGGAAAAACTTCTATTTATTTTCTTTAAATCAATTGAGTTACTTTCAGCACACATTCACGTGCTTCAACCAGTTTCTTAGCTACCTGTATTTCTCATACTATGTCATTGTTATTTTTATGAAGAATATCTTATTTATGATAAGGCTTTATTATTTTTATTTCTGATGACATTGCCTTGAATCTTCTTCAGAATTGTACTTTATGGTTAACAAGTTTGAAATTGTTGACACATTCAACTAATTCTTTTTTTATCATCTTTTTTTTACTTTAAATTTATTTTATTTTTTCAGTGTTCCAAGATTCATTCCCCATTCCCCATACCCAGTGCTCCACGCAATAGGTGCCCTCAGTACCCACCACCAGGCTCTCCCATCCCTCTACCCCCTCCCTCCAAGTCCCTCAGTTTGTTTCTGTGTCCAAGGTCTCTTATGTTTTGTTTCTCTCCTTGAATTACCCTACTTTCCATTTTCTTTCCTTTCCTACTGTCCTCTATGTTACCCCTTATGCACCACAAGTAACTGAAACCATGTGATACTTGACTTTCTCTACTTGGCTTATTTCACTCAGCATAATCTCTTCCAATCCAGTCCATGTTGCTACAAAAGTTGGATATTCATCTTTTCTGATGGAGGCGTAGTATTCCATTGTATATATATGTACCACAACTTCTTTATTCATTCATCTGTTGAAGGGCACCTTGGCTCTTTCCACAGTTTGGCGATTGTGGCCATTGCTGCGATGAACATTGGGGTACATATGGCCCTTCTTTTCAGTACATCTGTATCTTTGTGTATCCCAAATTTTAAAGAAAGAGAAACCTATATGTATACAAAAAATAAGCTTACAAAAATAAGCTTATATACAGTGAAAGGATAGAATATGACTGTTTAAAATGAAAATTAAAAATCTTTTTTAAAAAAGTATTGCGAAAATAAAATAGTTTAAAAAAGTTAAAATAGGAAAGAGAAAAAAATAAAATAAGAAAAAATAAAATAAAATAAATTTGATTTCAAAAGACTAAATAATCATGGGGGAAGAAACCATGAATTCTGTGTCGTTCATTCCCCCTAGCTTTGGAGTTCTGCAGTTCTCATTGATCGGCACACTTGGTCTGGGCTGGATGTTCTTGCTGATCGCCTGCGGAAGGAGCCTGTTGTGTAGATTCTCAGGTGTCTCTGCCTGAGGGAGCTGCCCCGCCCTTGCCAGGGGCCCGGTGAGGCGATCTGTGCAGGTCCGCTCTCGGGAGCTTTTGGAGGACGGGAATGAAGATGGTGGCCTCCCGGTCTCCTACCCAGAGGAGCTATGAACTTGGGGCCCCTGTCCTCAATGTGCCTAAAGAGGAAAGCAGTCAATCCCATCTGTCTCCCTGGACTCCAGCCGCGATCTGTGCTCACCCGACCTGTGACCAAGTATTTTTATCTCTGGTGCTTGGCCCCGTTTGGAGTCTCCAAACCCAGCAGATTCCTGCTGAGCTGCTCCTCCTGGTGGAGGAGGGAGGGGGTTTTGCTGGATCTGCTGCTTGTGGGTTCCTGGCTTGAAGAGTAGTTGCCTGACTGCGCCTGGGATCAGGGTTCAAGGTAAGCCCGAGCTGAGAGCCCCGTCCTCTCCTCTTTCTCTGCAGCCGGCTTCCCCGCTCTGATACCTGGAGCTCTGCCATGCACAGGCACCCCGGGTCCTTCTGTGACTCCATGGGTCCTCAGACCACACTGTCCCCGCGAGGGTTCCAACCTCTACTTAGCCTCAGGGGCGACTTCCCTCAGTGGTGCAGACTTTTAAAAGTTCTGATTTCATGCTCCACTGTTCTACTGCTGGCCCAGAGCCCCCCCCCCCAGGTCTGTCCTCCCAAATGTCACCTCTGATTCACTTCTCCATGTGTCCTACCTTCCAGAAAGTAGTCACTTTTCTCTTCTAGAATGGGTGCTCTTTTTCTCTTGGATCTTCTGTTGAATTTGTAGGTGTTGACTGGTTTGATAACTATCTAGCTGAACTCCTGGGACCTGATTCTAGCCAGGTCTCCTACTCCGCTGCCATCTTGCTCCGCCCGGATATATTTTTCTGTTATTGACTGTGGTCTGAGAACATACTTGGTATGACTTGAATCCTTATCCATTTGTCGAAACTTGTTTTATGGCATATAATGTGACCTAATTTGATATATATTTCATGTACACTTGAAAAGAATGTTTATTGTTGATAAATGTTATAGTGATGTCACTTAGGTTAAGTTGGTTGAAAATGTTCAAATTTTCTTCCTTTTTACTGATTTGCTAACTACATGGTCTGTCCATTATTGAGAGAGGAGTTTTAAAATCTTTGACAAAAGTGAAATCTTTTCTATTTCTCATTGCAGTTCTATCACTTTGGCATTTACTTTGTTTAGGTGTATAAGTATTTAGAATTGGTATCTATTCCTGATGAATCGACCTCTATCATTGTGAAGTGGCTATCTTTCATTTTTGGTAAACTTTTTTTCTCTGAAATCCAACTTTGATATTAATATAGCTTCTTCATTTTAAGTCTGATTAGTATTTGCATGGTATATACTTCCAATTTTTATATTTAATATGAGTTTCTTATAGGCAGCATGTAATTGGCTATAACTATTTTTTTAAATCTAGTTTGACAATTTCTTTTCAAATGGGGGATTTAAGCTATTTACATTTAATTTGTTTTTCTTGGACTCTCATGCATATGTTTGGACATTTTTTATCATCTCCTTTTAAATTCCTTTTACTATTTCTACTTTGGTTTTAGATTCAGTAATTTTTCTGATTCCATTTTTCTCCTTTGTTTGTCTGTTATCTGTAACTCTTCATTGTGTTATTTTTGTGGTTGCCTTAGGGTTTATAATTTTATTACTTTATAATTTTACATATGTATGGTTTTCTATGTGTGTGTATATGCTTTAAAGAGTTGATGATTTCTTTTTCTTTTCTTTTAAGATTTATTTATTTATTTTAGAGAGAGAGAAGAGAGAGAGGAGAACTTTAGCCAGGGAGGGGCAGAGGGAGAGGGCAAGAGAGACTCTCAAGCAGACTCCCTGCTGAGTGTGGAGGCTGATGTGGGGCTCAATCCCAGGACCCTGAGATCATGACCTGAACAAAATAAAAAATCAGATCCTTAACTGACTAAGCCACCCACACATCCCACAGTTGATGTTTTCTATAAAGATTTAAGTGATAATATTAAGTGATAAGAAAAAAGTTTTATTGGGGATCCTGGGTGGCTAAGACCGTTAAGCGACTGACTCTTGATTGTGGCTCAGATCATGGTCTCAGGGTTTTGAGATCGAGTCCTGTGTCGGGTTCTGAGCTTAGTGTGGAGTCTGCCTGAGATTCTCTTTTTCTTTTCCCTCTGCTCCTCCTCCCCATGCTCGCTCTCTAAAATAGATAAATAAGTCTAAAAAAGAAAAAAAAAGATGAGGGACACCTGGATGGCTCAGTCAATCAGTTAAGTGTCTGCTTTCAGCTCAGGTCATGATCCTAGGGTTCTGGGACCAAGCCCTGTGTTGGGCTACGTGCTCAGTGAGGCATCTGCTTCTCCCTCCTCCCTATTTGTATTCTCTCACATGCTCTCTCTCCCTCTCAAATAAATGGATAAAATCTTAAAATAAAAAATAAAAGAAGAAATTATTGTATTTATCCAGGAAGTTGATGTTTCTGAATCCAAGTTTATACTTGGAATAATTTTTCTTCTGCTTAAAGGACTTTCTTTAATATTTCTTGAAATATAAGTCTGCTGGTTATGAATTCTTTGAGACTGTGTGTGTCTGAAAAACTATTCAGCTTAACTTTTTTTTATTTGATTGTAGTTGACACAATGTTACCTTAGTTTCAGGTGTACAACATAGTGTGATTCAACAGATTTGTACATTATGCTATGCTTAATGCTAACACAAGTGTTAGCTACCATCTGTCACCATACAGTCTATTACAATATCATTGACTATATTCCTTATGCTGTGCCTTTTATTTCTATGACTTATTCATTCCATAATTGGAAGCCTATATTTCCTATTCCTCTTCACCCATTTTGTCCATCCTTCTATCTTCCTTTCCTCTGGCAACCATTAGTTTGTTCTCTATATTTACAGATCTGATTCTGCTTTTTATTTGTTTATTCCTTTTTTTAAAGATTCACCATATAAGCGAAATCATATGGTATTTGTCTTTCTTACTCTGACTCCTTTCACTTAGCATAATACTCTCTAGACCTATCCATGCTGTTTCAAATGGCATAATCTCATTCTTTTTTAATGGCTGTATAACATTTTATCATATGTATATACCACATCTTCCTTACCATTTCTTTATCAGCAGACACTTAGAGTGCTTCCATACAAATCGTCACAAAGAGAACATAGGCAGTAATTTCTCTGACATTGACCATAGCAACAATTTTTTAAATGTGTCTCCTAAGGGAAGGGCAACAAAACAAAAATAAGCTGTTGGGACTACATCAACATAAAGAGCTTTTACATAGTAAAGGAAACCATCAACAGAGCCAAAAGACATCCAAGTGAATAGAAGAAGATACTTGCAAGTGATATATGTGATATAATCCATACAGATGGCTAACAGACACATGAAAAGATACTTAACATCATTAATCATTGAGGAAATGCAGATCTAAACCACAATGCGATGTCACCTCACACCAGTCAGAATGGCTAAAACGACAAAGACAAGAAATAGCAAGTATTATTGAAGATATGGAGAAAAGGGAAGACTTGTATACCGTTGGTGGGAATGTAAATTGCTACAGCCACTGTAGAAACAGTATAAGGGTGCCTCAAAAATTTCAAAAAGAAATACCATATGATACAGTAATTCCACTGCTGGGTATTTTCCCCAAAAGAAATGAAAGTACTAATTTGAAACAATATATACACTCCTCTGTTTATTGCAACATCATCTGTAGCAGTGAAGATATGGAAGCAACCTACGTAGATTTTGTTTTTGAAAAATATGTTTGTTGAATAAAGAAGTCTAGATTGACAATGTTTTGTATTCCTATAAATGTTCTTGAAAGTTTTTTGGAATGTAGTAAATTACTAGGAAACAGTTTAATTCATGTAGATCTTGGCTTTAAACCTTGTTAGGTGGGACCAGAGAAGTCTTTAATGTAAGGGTAATTTTTCTTTACAACTGAAGTCAAATCCTTTTAACAATCTAACCAATGCCCTATGAATTATAAGATATTCATTCTGGCTGTTGGGAAAAGCCAGTAATAGAGGATACTGTTCTATTTTGGGTCCTCCCCCCCACACTTAGGGAGGTTTTCTCACATATCTGTTTATCAGTACTTGAAGTGGACCCTTTATAGACCTCCTGAGTTCTCTGTGCATCCTTTTCTCTGACTCTTGGCTCTGAGAACTTTGTGCTGACCTTCTTGGAATCTCAGCTCCATCTCTCTTCCCTCTTCTGTGATCCAGAAACTTTCTCCAGGCAGTAAGCTAGGGAAATTAGTAGACTGATCTCTCAGAGATCATTGTTTTATTCTCTGATGTCTAATAGCTGAAGAATCGTTGTTACATATATTATTCATTTTTAAAAATTGAAGTTATAGGTGTCATACAGTGTTACATTATCACATTAGTTTCCCATGTACGACATAATAATTTGACAAGTCGATATGTTATGCTACAGTCACCACAGTGTATTGTTCATTTTTTAAAGTTGTTTCAGGCAGGAGGGTCACTCCATGTTACTCCATCTTGGTAGCAGAGGACACTATTCAGTAAAAGGAAGTTCTCCTGACAATTCCATCTGGTGGTAAACATAAACTGGACTATCTCAGACATACTGGGATGTTTATCGTTACTCTGTATATATTAAGTGTCTAACCTAAATTAGTTCAATTAGTTTAAACAGTAACTCTTTGAGTGGGTGATACTAGTTAGCTTCATTCACACATGAGATACATGGGGCAGGTAGGAGTTAACTAAGATTCCATAGGCAAGTTTAGGTGGTGGAGCAGGGATTTGAACTCAGGAGCACTGCTCATGAGCCTAGGCCTATTGGTACTTGTCACCATTGCTACTGTCAATATACCCCTTGGGAGGCTTAGAATTAAGTGATATTACTGACCAGACCCAGTTTCCAGTAGACCCCGTATCAGATGTGAGCATTAGGAGGCCTCTGAGCTCCAGGTCCTTTTTTGTTTCTTTCTTTATTGATTTCATGGAAATTCTGAGCTCTGTGTCCCCTTCACCTGTCACATTCTGTTTTTCCTGCTAGTTAACCTGCGGATGGACTGGGACTCAACCTAGAGTCTCTATGTTCCTCTTCTCTGACCTCAAAATTGTCATTCCCTGTTGATGTGCTGTGCTCATTGGGTTTTGTGTCTGTCTTTAGGGTGCTGGTTCCCAGGGTGCCATTGGCTCCCTGGCCAGCCAGCTCTGCGTCACTCACCCTCTCTACCATTCTCTCTATTGTCGTCCTGTCCCAGGACTCATAATGTATCTTATGACACCAATTGTGTCCCATAGTCTTGCCACCTGTAGTAGTGCATGGAGAGATAAGACCACCTTCGTGTTGAGCAGACTCACGAAACTGAGCTCTGCTTCCAGTCAGTCCTGTGTCTTCTCTCAGTCCACCAGCTGGAGGGAAAGCCACACGGAGCAGGCAGCAGGCGGCCTCAACGTGCCCACCGATCATATAAGCTTAAGCACTTTTTCTCATTGTTCTGCTCCCCGCCCCCTCCGGCCCATCTTGCAGCATCCTCCTCCCTTCCTGTCCATCACTCTCTAGAGGCCACCCACAGTGGTCTCTTCTTTATTTCCCTATCTTTAGTCAGCCAAGGATATGCCTTTGTTCCCTTATCTTGCCTTGTTCGGGAGTATAATCTGTGTGGAGGCCTAATCTGTTTCATCACCTCCTGCACCTTCCCAAGACCTTCACTCCCCTGCTTTCTTATCAAGGTCAACTCCAGTCCCTTCTCTCAGAACTTTGCTCCTTGTCTATGTAGCAGGCATGCATCTTATTCCACAACACCATGGGGCAAGACGTGTCCCGTTCTTGCAGTCTCAAAATCGAGTTTAATCTGCAGTAGCAAAATTTCAGTCTGTCCTAACCTGAGAATCTTCTATTTGCGACCCTATTCCATGTAGTCAAACGAAGGCTCAGAAAGTCCTTGCCGGGCAGCATTTCTGGGGAAGGGTTAGCACTTACAGAGGCTCATTTATCCAGCCTTGATGTTCACTTGAAGGGAAACTCCCAAGGCTTCTGGGCCAAGGTCGGGCATGGCATCGCAGTTCTTGGGGCTGCAGTGCTGACCGGTCAGTCAGCACCCTGGCCACTGACAGTCACCAAGCACGGGCCAGACTGTGTGCGAACGGCAAAGGGCTTTTCCATGTTGTCTTCTTGAATAAATATTTACCTCACTTCCACTCAAGTTGCCTGAAAAAGTCTAAGCAACCTTTTCTTCTTTTGTCTGTGTAGGATAACCCACCATAACATTTCTTAGAGAGGCAGGGCTTTCGAAAAAGTAGCTAGGAAGAACATTATCTTCTCTGCCTGGTAGGCCTGCTTTTTTTGCGGGGGGTGGGGGTGCTCTGGCCTATAAAAGCACACCAAGGCAACATTATACAAAGAAAGGACTACCTTGCTGACCTTACAAGAGAAAACTCACCTGAGGTAGGGAGGACAAAACACACATTTATATCTTTATATTCTGGTTCCTATCACTTGTTAGCTTTGTGACCTTGGGCAGGTCTTATTTTCTTCATCTGTAGACTGGGGATTATAAAAAATCTGCCTTCTTACTTCTTAGGGTTCTTTTGAGAATTAAATGAATTAATAGATGTAAAAATGCTTAGAACAGTGCTATAAAGCGTTAGCTGTTGTTACTCTCTTATGGTGCTTGTGACATTTTCTGTGCCATCCATTTTATATAGACCCATCACATTTTATTTGGAAGGTTCAAGGTCAGCACTTAAGGTGAATACTTTGGATAGCCCAAATTACCTCCAAATTTTTCTGGAGATCAATCATATTTCTTGATAAGTCAATCCAGCTGGTTTTCCTGCTAGCACTAAATCCAACTGCGTTGTTTTGGGTTGACCTCCAGATAAAGATGTTGCTTACAAATTTATACTTTTCCTTTTCTCTCCCACAGTCAATCTGGAGCAGGCATTCATTTAGTAAAAAACTTCAGAATAATCCACACTGCTTAATTTTTGTATTCTCTCTGTATATTGAGTGTATATGGTTGAATTCATATAAGTTAAACACAAATAAGCTCTAATTCCAAGGTTGCCTGAAGTCCATCCTATCCTAAGCATAGCCAGCTAAGAACCTGAAGTCCCTTTCTTTTTTTTTTAAGTTTTTTTTTAATTTATTCATTTTTAAGAGAGAATGCGCACAAGTGGGTAGGGTGGGGAGGAGTGGCGGGAGAGGAAGAAGCAGACACAATCCCAGGACCCCAGGATCATGACCTGAGCCAAAGGCAGGTGCTTAACCAAGTGAGCCACCCAGGTGCCCCCGAAGTCCTTTTCTATTTCAGGGGCTTCCATACCATTGGCCAGGCTGGGCAGAGAGTAAAAAGTTCAAAGAACCACCCTTTGCTACCCTCATGATGCTCACAAGAGCAGATTTTCTTGCTCCTCCATTGGGATCTTCATTGGAACCTCATTGTTCCCTTGTCACAGTCTTCAGTGAAATTGATCAGTGGTTTATACTAGGCATTGAGGAGTGTGTATTAAGCTTCTGTGTGGGGTGTTCCTCAATCTTGGTAGAGAGTGCACAAGGGTTATTCAGCTGTATGTTGCTATTAAGCATCACCTGTACTTTCTGCTCATATCAGGATAGTCTCTTTTAAAGAGGGTGATGCCAGCAAATATTACCCACATACACTTGAATGGGGGGGGGGATAAAACTGAGAAAACAATACACTGGATCATGTACCCAGAGATTTGGGTTTTCTCCTGTCTCAGTCACTAATCCACCTTGTTGTCTCTGGTGAGCCCCTTTTCCTTTCTGAAACACCGTTTTGTCATCTGTAAGATAAGGAGGTTGCCCATGATGACTTCCCAGTGCTACCATTCTATATTCTGTGACTCTACGTATAGTGTTAACTATTTCTCAAAACCTTTCTACTATAAGAATCACTTTGGGGAATGGACCAGAGAACATTAACTGTTTCTTAGGAAAACTCACTTGCTGTGGGCAAGGGGGTCATTACAGTGTCCCTTGTGGAACCACTCCTGCTCTGACTTTTTATTCATGTTATGGGTGCAGTTGAATTCCTTACTGAGGTGCAAGGTTTATACCATACTTCTCACTATGGTACTTGGTTTAAGCATAGGCATGTAACCTACTATGATCCAGTGAGAGATGTTCCTCTCACTGGAATTTTTTTTAAAGATTTTTATTTATTTGACAGAGAGAAACACAGCCAGAGAGGGAACACAAGTAGGGGGAATGAGAGAGGGAGAAGCAGGCTTTCCTGCTGAGCAGGGAGCCCAATATGGGACTCGATCTCGGGTCTCCGGGATCATGACCTGAGCCGAAGGCAGTCGCTTAACCAACTGAGCCACCCAGGCACCCCTCACTGGAAATTTTGATGGGAAAATTAAAAAAGAAATATTATCTTTTCTCTGGTACCAATAAACAGATAAACCTGGAGTTGGTGACCACCATCTTTGATGTAACATGGAGATATAACACAGAGATAGCTTGAAATAATGCAGACCAGAGGCAGAGACAAATACAGAGACAAAAAGACAGAAACACACAGAAATAGAGAGATAGTATCCTCCAGGTATGCTGAGTCCCTTGATCCTACCCTTTCCCCCTAGACTTTACAGTGACTAGGGCCATAAATACTCTTTTTGCTTAAACTATCTTGAGTTAGGATTCTGTTAATTGCAACCATATGATACTTGACTACATGTTTAATGTTTCCATCATGATTTTGGACAGAAGCATTTGCTTGCCTCCAAATGGCATGGGCTGAGCCTTGGGAGTGAGAAGAGGAGGTGTGATTTCAGACAGCAGAGGGCTGTGTGGAAGAAGGAAAGAACTTATAATATGCCAAGCACTATGCTATGTTATACTTCTCATTTTCTTTCATTTACTCTCGTAACACTATGACCATTGTGCTTTTTTATTATCCCCATTTTGCAGAAGAGGAAACTGGAGGACCAGCTAAGGAATTGCCTAAAGTCATACAATAAGAGGCAGAGTTGAAGTTTAAAACCAGACTCTTGGTCTCTAGAGCTTGAGCTCTTGACTGTTGATCAAAAGTTCTCTGGGCAATTTTTCGTTCCTAATTCTTTGCCTAACTTAACCTGAAACTGTAGTGGAGTTGTAACGTGAGTCTAGGTTGGCTAGATTCCAGCGTAGGAACAATTGAGCTGCAGGAGGAAAGTAGATGGAAGAGGTCTCTAAGTGGATGAGTGATAGGGTTAAAAAAAAAAAGCATGGAAGATAACACCCTCCCATGTTCTATCCCCTCCCACTCCGGTCGTTATATTTTAATATTCTAAAAACCATGAAGGGAAAAATTATCCAAAGAATTAATTTTTTAAAAATAGAAATCATATTTTGCAACTTTGACAAAATTGTGATCTATACACACAGTTTTGAATTGTTCAATAATTTAGCAATAAATTTCGCAATGAGAATATATTACATATAACCACATCAACATTTTATGAAGCACATTGCAATTTATTTGTTATCAGTGCAATGTGTTTCAGCATATCTGTTTGTGATAGTCAAATATATCATTTTAATATTTCTTTTCACATGCAATATACATGAACCCACAGGATGTTGAGGCTGCCTCTAAGAATTTCTATTATTTCTCTCTTTTCCTTTTGTTTTCCTTTATTCTGCCCTATGCTTCATGCTTCATTTACAATGCATTTATTTTTATAGACTCTCCCCCATCTGACTGTAAAGGAAAGGCCCGTGAAGGAATGGCCATTCCAAGGTGCCTGGCACATGGAAGGTGGTCAATAATGTCAGTTAAGTGAATATGTTGTGGAATAACTCAGTTTATTTCAAGTTAGAAGGAGTACCGGGCAATGTATGAATAAGTTTTTAACTAATTTTATCAATTGAAATGAATATATATCCAGGCAATTTTATAATTTATAAATATGCAGCTTGAGGGATTATCAAATTAAACACACTTTAATAACCACCATTGAGAAAAAAAAAACAATAACTCATTACTAGTTTCCTATTGGCCCCCAACTTTTCTCCTCCAGATGACCACTATTTTAACTTCTACTTTGTAAGTCAATATTGTCTGTTTTTGAGCCTAATAGGATTGAAATCCTATAGTATATTTTTTCATGTCTGGCTTTTTTTTTTACTCAATGTCATATTTTGGGAAATTTATCTATATAGTTCAGTGTAGCAGTAATTAATTCCCTTTATTATATAGAATTTTATTGTAGGAATATACCATCATTTAGTTACTTATTCTACAATTGATGGACTTTGGGTAGTTTCTAGTTTTTTTCTTAACCTATTATGAATAATGCTACTGTGAATATTTTTGTACATGTATATTTTGTGCACACGGGTATTCATTTATACTGGGTTTATACCTAGGATTAAAATTTTGGGGCCACTGGGCATACATATTTTCAGCTTCGGCACATACTGTTAAACAGTTTTCAAAGCCATTGTACCATTCATACTGTCAATGCCCTGCAGTGGAAGATCGCCAAGAATGTATGTGTAGTCAAATTAAGTTCATTGATTTGTTGCAATAGGGGAGAAGGCATACCATGAGGATGGTGGAGTGTATCAGAAAACAAAGATTATAGTCAGAGTATAAAAGCACCTGGCTCCAGGGATCCTAAACCTTATCCAGCCACGGACAAAATCAAAGGCAGGGAGACTAATGGAGGTGAAACAAGAAAAGGATGTGTTTCAATGAGGTCAACACTGGGAAGACTGCAGACTAGTGTCTCAAAGACTGTCTCCAATGTGCCAGAAATACTTCCAGGTTTATGTAAGGAGAACATGGGGCAAAGGTGGGCACGTATGTGCAGTTAGGCAGTGGAAGTCAAATTGATCATTGTCGTAGAGTCAATCATCAGTGGGATCTTGCTGGCTCAGGGAAGTTCTTACTGCTTTAGGAAGTTGTTTCAGTTCGCATCATAGGAGGCTTTTCCCACAGGGTCTTCCTCCCTGGGCCAAAATACAAGCTGGGAGGAAGAACCCAACTAGCAAGTTTGAGGTCAGAATGGAGGCAGTCAATGTCCTGTTTCAGGAGAAGTGAGGAAATAGGAACTTGGATCTTGTTCTGGTTACCATGGCTGTATTACCACACTCTCCCCCCCGCCCCCGCCGCACCACCCAATCTAAGGGGCGTAAAAGCACCAGTGGTTTATTATGCTCCCACATTCTGTGGAGCAGGAATCTGGAATTGCCTCAGCACAGCTGGTTCTTCTCCGCTCCACTCCATCTGATTCCACCGACAAGGCCTTGTCAGGGGAGGCTTGAAAACCAGAGGTGACAGCACAGTTCAGATTATCTGAAGGCTCAGTCACACACATGTCTGAGCGTTGATGCTGGCTTCTAGCTAAGTCTTCAGTTGGGACACTTTGTATGACCTGTCCATGTGGTAATTCTGCATGATCCTGGGGGGCTTGCCTGCAGCGTGATGGCTTATTCCAGAACCAAGCTTCTTAGAAGCAGATGGAAGCTATTTCACCTTTGTGACCAGTCCTTGAGAAAATAGTAGAGTATACATAGAGGTCTGTTCTGGTTCCTGGTACAGAACTTCCAAAACTCTTGTAATTTCCTAGGTGATAAGAGCACTAGGAATATTTTAGTTCTAATGTTTGGTCTTTCACAGAGCTCCTTAATTTCTTGGAATTTCCTGGGTGATAGGAGTGTCCTGTTCTAAGGAGGCAATGGTTGGTGGGCTCCTAGCTTGAGGCTGTCAGCAGAAAGACCAACCATAGTTAGAAGCTTGGAAATTTCAGCCTCTACTCCTGAGGAAGGGGAGAAGGGCTAGAAATTAAGGTAATGATCAATCATCCTTATGTGATGAGGTCTCCATAAAAATTCCAAAAGCCTAGGGATTTAGGGGAGCTTCTGGTCCATTGAACAGGTGGAGTGTCTGGGAGAGTAGTGCTCTTGGAGAGAGCTTAGAAGCTCAGCACCCCTTCCCACATCCTTTGCCCTATGTGTCTCTTCTGTCTGGATGTTCATCTGTAACCTTTGTCATATTCCTTTATAATAAGCTGGTGAACATATTTCCCTGAATTCTGTGAGCCATTCTAGTAAATTATGGTACCCAAAGAGAGGGTTGCTGGGAGCTTTGATTTATATGCAGCCAGAAGTGTAGGTGACAAACTGGGACTTGAGATTGTCATCTGAAGTGTGCGTTTATTGGGGGCGAGGTGCAGTCTTGTGGGACTGAGCCCTTAACTTGTGGAGTCTGATGCCAAGTCCAGATAGATAATGTCAGAATCGAATTGAATTGTAGAACACCCAGCTGATGTCGCAGAGAATTGCTTGGTGGGGAAAATGCCACACACATTTGGTGACCAGAGTGTCAAAAGTGAAGTATTGTGTGAGTAGTAAAGGAGAAACACACAGCAGTTGTGTTTTTCCTGCACAGTTGAGATTGTATGCCATCCTTTCCACCGCAGTCATAGACCCACCCACGTTTAAGGGAAGGGGCTTTAGTCTTTGCCACTCAGTGGGAGGGATGTCAAGGTCATTTAGCAAAAAGAGTGTGGAGGATAGGATGAATTATCATGGTCAGGTTTGGAAAACATAATCTGCTACAAATCCTAAATCCATCACATATTGTCTGTGTGTTTCTGGAAAGTCCTTAAGCCTCGCTGTATCTTACTTTTATCAACTATAAATAAGATGGAGGAAAAAAAAAACCACTTCTTAAGGGACTTTATTAACAGTTAAATGTGGTAGGTAGTATAACATCACTGACCTGTAGTCATTTAAGTGTCTCTAGAGCTTCAAAGCTGTGGATCTTCATAGTTGCTTGGTTTATACTACTTCCTGCTTTCCTTGCTGGTCTGTGAGTGATGTAGTACAACGTTTTGGAGCTGAGGACGATATCTGGCACCTATAGGATTTCAAACAAATATCCATTGAAGGAATGGACAAATGATCCTAAACTTTTCTTGCCTTCCCATTATGCTGACATGAAATCCATACTCAGTGCCCTACCCTTACCCATGTATCTGGCTCCCACTGACTCGTGTACCCCCATCCATTGTCACCCTTCTGCCTGCTCATCCCCCTCCATCCATACTGTTCCTTTTGCCTCATTGACTATATCAAGTCTTCCCTTAACTTACTTCTATCTTTTTGGAATAGTTCCTTTTCCTTGCTACTTTTCTTCCTTTCCCTAATTTTCTCATCTTTGAGTCCTTACTTAAATACCTGTTCTCCATAAAAATCTTCTCTTGACTTCCCAGACTAGACTACATCTCTTGAGGCATTCAGTCATCTCCTTCTTAGCAGAGTCCTTATCTCAGTAGATATCAAGTGGTTCTTTGTTTGAGGTCTCTCTGCCTTCATTAGACTACAAACTTTTCTCCATTATGGTATCATCCAGGCCTAGCCCAAGGGAGGAGCTCAGTAATATCGGTTGAATGAACGTGCAGACAGTGCTTTAAGTTTGTTTAATACAATATTTGAAGAACTTGAATGTCCACTTATTTACATGGGTCAGAGGGACAAGAACATTTTCATCAGTGGTTTTAGCTTTGTCTCTGGATCTGGTATTGGGTAGACACAAGCATAGGTCCTACTTGATCCACTCACCATTAACTCCCCAACCTCATGTCCTGTTTCTTTCCCCTGATTCAGCTGGCCCTAGCTGCACACACTGCTTCATTTTCCCGGAATTATCTTTCCTTAGATATCGTCATGGCATGCACACCTCCCGGGACTTTCTTTCTGAGATTTAAGCCCTAATATCAACACATAATGGTTCTGAACAACTGGAAAAGAGATGTTTTCTAAGCTACAAGACATCTCAGCAACCTGATTGAGTGAATGAATATATCAAATAAAAACCATGTGGGTCAAAAGGGATTTTAATGTGTCCACAAAAGCAGAAAGAAAGGTTAATCTTGGAGGCAATTTTTGGTAATGCACATCCAGACTCTTGCCAGGGGAAAAGGGCATTGCCAACCAACTAGAATTATTCTAGTCCCATTGGGAAGGAAATCCCTTATAGAGATGGTTGAAGGAAGTAGTCCATGGACTTTGTCCATTAGCAAAGCCATCTTCAGAGTACATAGGCTGTACCAAGTTATCTCATGTGATGCTCCTATAAATCAGTGCCTTTTGATTCTATTAAACTTTAAGGTAAAATAGTGCTTCCTCCTTGTACAATGGGCTCTATGAAGAGACTGGATTAATTGAGAGAACTTTTAAAAGTTCCTATGCCAGTCATTTATCATATTGTATTAATAAGTTGACATTTCAGTTTTATAACAAGTCTCATGAGCTTTAGTAATATGATTCCATATTTGAAGAAGGAACTGATCTTTTTGTGCTGCAAAAGTCAGCTTTCTGAGTCCCTACAACTGAGGGGTCAGCCCTTGGAGGCTAGTAAATTTACCAAGGGAATGAATTCTACTGTGTAAAGCTTTTTGAGACATAAACTACTGGCCTATTTTTTAGTGGTTGACCTGCATCTGCATTTGGGAGCCAGTGGCAATGTTTCTAGACATTTCTTCTCTTTGGAATGTCTGATTTCCATCTGTAGTCCTACTGGACTCCCTTACTTGTGAGCTAAAGGTCATGTAAGTGTTTAAGATCTTAGTCTTATGTATCATCAGACAAGTAACACTTTTTGTAGATGTATCTTAGGGAAGCCCTCAGATGTTTAATTTTAAATTAAAACCTTTTTGGGGTTAAGATTCATTCATTTTAGACACACACGGAGAGAGAGAGCACAAGCAAGCAGAGGGAGGGGCAGAGGGAGACCAAGAGAGAATCCAAAGCAGACTCCTCATTAAGCATGAAGAACAACATGGTGTTAAATCTCAAGCGAAATCAAGAGCTGGACACCCAACTGAGCCACCCAGATGTCCAGGGAAGCTCCCAAATGTGTAGGCCTTAGGTTAACTACTTCCCCTGACTCAGTGACCTCTATTTAATATTTTTAATTTGTCCCTTGACAACTTTATATTTAGATTTCTAATTTCCTTATCAGATGCAAAGCTACCATAAAAAAAAAAGTCTTATGTTAGTTATAGTCGAAATTGGAAACTGTGATTAAGCTGCCATTTTTAACTAGCAATGCCCATGGGAAATATGGCTCCTGATTCTATTCCTCTCACTTTTTCTAGAAATCAGCTTTGGACTGGGGATTTCCTCTTACTTCATAGCTAGGCATCCTAGAATTCTTTTTCTTTCCCTCTCTATATTTCTACGTAATACGTACTGTCATGACACCTTGCTGAATGGCCCACACAGGGGAGAAGGTACAGTATTTGGATCTGGGTGTTCATAACCATAAATCACTGCAATATTTGGGTATTAAGAACCCAGATATACACTCATTTGACTGCTTAGGGGAGGTAAAGACCTTATTCAATAGACTCCGTGGGGGAACTGAGCATCCCAAGACACATAACTACTGTTTGGGGACTTTTTTTTTTTTTTAAGATTTTATTTATTCATTTGACAGAGAGAAACACAGCTAGAGCAGGAACACAAGCAGAGGGAGTGAGAGAGGGAGAAGCAGGCTTTCTGCCGAGCAGGAAGCCTGACGTGGGGCTCGATCCTGGGTCTCCAGGATCATGACCTGAGCCGAAGGCAGATGCTTAACCAACTGAGCCAGCCAGGCGCCCCTGTTTGGGGACTTTTTTTTAACACTTGACTTCACTTTAAAAAGTTGTTCAATAAGAAGGCACTGCTGCCATCTCTATACACCCAATTCTTAAGGCAGGCATAGGGAGGGTTAAGTTTTATTTAACAGTCGACCTAGAAAAGAAAGGGTTAGATGGTATATCATTTAGAGTGCATTCAGCTGCAAGTGACAAAATACCCAATGAATTGTGGCTTAAATAATAAAGGTATCTACATATATAACATAATAAGTGGGTTTAGCCTTTAGCCTGTCAATGAGGTCAGAGTGGGGGGTCAGTGTTTCTAAGATTATTTTTGGCCTTTACTTCATGGAAACAATGGCTGCCATTGCTCCAAGCATCAGTC
Source organism: Spilogale gracilis (assembly GCA_004023965.1). NCBI lineage: Eukaryota > Metazoa > Chordata > Mammalia > Carnivora > Mephitidae > Spilogale > Spilogale gracilis. The sequence continues at coordinate 23,662 of PITA01013251.1, forward strand.
TCTACCTTCTGAGCAGAAAGGAAGGGAAACAAGAGGACTTTATACTCTTGAGGATCTATTGTCTTATCAGCAAAGAAGAGCTTTCTAGCAGACTTCTTCTGATGTCTCATTGTACAGAATGTGGTTACGTGCCCACATGTAGGCCAGTTGCTGGCAAGAGGAAAGAATTACCATGGTAGTTTAGACCAACCTGAAGCTCAGAAGTGGCCTAATGCCCTTCATGAGATGAATTTTCCGTTCTCTTCTGAGCGGGTGGAAATGAAAATTTCTTCCATAGGTATATTTTGCCTAATTATATGAAGAAATTAAATCAAATATTCTTAAATGTATAGGGATAAATGTCAAAGATTCTTCATAGGATAGGGGAGAAGAGGAGAGAGTGGGTGGGTGGGTAGAATTCTGGGATGGGTAGGTATCCAGGTAAAAGTTCGGCATTGATTTCCCTGTCTCTAGGAAATTTCTGCCATGTTTCCTCCAGTTAGCCTGCATCTAGGGTATAAGATACTTGGAAACTTCAGCCTCCATGAGTCACACATTGTAACTATTACTTGTCACAGATGACTGCTCCTTGCTGACTTGCCGTCCATCAAAGCTGAACCACCCACTAAGGCTATTGCCTATTGTTCCCTGTTACGTCATTAAAGCATCAACTTCCACAAAGCCCTGACTCCATTCAGGGAGGCATCCTGCAGACAAATGTGATGCCCGGGGAATTCCAGGCTGACATCATTTAAATGACATCATGTTGACTTAAACTAGAACGTTAGGTGTTGAGTGGAGTTTGACAGAAGGGAGCAACCATCACGTTTTCTGGAAGAACATGAAAAATCATGGAAAAACCATCAGATAAACTGAGGAAGAGCACAAAATTACATAGGTGTGGAGAAGAGTATTTGCCTAGACTGGTGGCTGAAAAATACAGATCTCATAGATGGGATAGGGTCACGGTGGAGGCAGAGTGGTATTAACAATAAAGGGAGAGGATCAAGGAGGCAGGTATGGCCAACTTGCAAAAATTTGGTTCAGTTGTCTGTTCTGCGGAAGTGCTTGACAACAACACCTTTACAATGAAGGTGTCGGTGTGAAGATCTGAAATTCATTCTTAGTCTGGAGCCATTTCTGAAGGAGTTAAATAAAATGTAGCAATTAGTTGAAACACATTGTATGTAAAATTAGTGTAAGGCCAGATGGAAGGAGTCTCGTCTATAATCCTGATGGAAAGAATGTTGTTTAGGCTGCATTGATATTGTACTTTGACCACAGTACATTCATTATCTCATTTAATTCTTACAATCACCATCTGAAGCAGGTGCTTTTATTATCTCCACTTGACAGGTCAAAAGAATTGTAGTTTAAAAAGACTTATCTGGAGAGGGGAAAGGTCAAGATGTAGATATAGACTGTCTGAATCCAAAATTTGCATTCCTAACCTCTACTCTGTACCATCAGCTGAAATTAAAAATACTGAAGTGATACAAAGAAATTAGAACTCTGACTGGATTAATCGAACACAAGGGTTTGTGTGTTCCCCAGAAATAAAATGATGTTATGGATTTAGGAATAAGCATATGGACTCTTTTCATTGTAAGTGACAGATCTCAGCTTAAACTAGATCGAACAAAAAAAGGAATGTATTGACGCCTATGGTAGGCTGCATAGTGGCACCCCAAAGTGTCCACATCTGAATCCCCAGAATCCATGAACATGTCACCTTAAAAGGCAAAAGGAGCTTTGCAGTCCTGAATAAGGATTTTGAGATGAGGAGATTATTTTGGATCATCTGGGAGGGGGTTGATGTCATCCCAAGGGTCCTTTTAAGGGAAGGATGGAGATATAACTACAGAAGTAGGAGATATGAGGATGGACGCAAAAGAAGATATGAGGAAGCAGGCAGAGTCAAGGAATTCAGGTGGCCTCCAGAAGCTAGACATGGCAAGAAAATGAACTTTCTCCTGAAGCCTCCAGAAAGAACACAGCCCTACCAACACCTTGATTTTAGATCTCTGACCTTCAGAAGTGTAAAAGAATAAATATGTGTTGTTTTTAGTCACCAAGTTTGTGGTAATCTTTGACAGGAGCATAGGAAACTAGCACAACTCCTGTACCTAAAAAGTCTAGGGAATCATTGGCTTCAGTCATGGCTGGGTCAGCTGCTCTAACAGGCAGCCATGAAGCTGTCCCTCTTTGTACTTTAACTCTGTTTTCTTCTGTGCTAGCCTTGTTCACAGGCTGAATTTCCCTGAGTTTCAGCTGATCAGTGGCCAGAGACTTCCACTTGGTCACTTTAGCAACCCTGGTAGGGCAAAGAACACACTTTTCCAAAGAATATCAGCAAATATGCCAGGGGTGACATGCATGGGCCTGGCTTGTATCAGAATCTAACACCTTGATTCTGCCTGGCTTGGGTCACTGACCCTGCCTCACGGAGCAGGGGAATCAACCTCAGGGACTTGCCAGGTAGAAGGTACTTCCCAAAGTGAAGTTCAGCTGGGTAGGTAAAAACAGGAAGTGCCTAGGACAGGATGTAAGGCAGATGCACTGGGACACAGACTCTTGTTGGTTTTAAGGAAAACCCAGAGAGACAGAAATGGAGGTTTCTGTCTGACTAGCAGAGACCATTAAAAACCATACAGCTCCTAAAGGAAATCAATTACAGATCACCGTCATCAGGTGAATCCAGGGAACTTAACTGAGATTGATGATAGGGAGGTGTGACAAGATGAGGAGGTTAAGAGATGTCTAACACAGGGGTAAAAGGGTTCTTAGTATTTCCAATTCAGTATATGGTCCCAAAGAGAGAGGACCACTTGCTTATTGGACAGGAGAGAGATGGTCATGAGAGTGATCCCTTTGGATATATCCTAGCTGATGGCACCCACTTGCCCCTAGCTCCTGCATGGCTGGGTCCTGCCAGCTGAAAAGGGATTTTTCAGAGCAATCTTCATACCTCAGACAAGCTCTGTTTGCCCTGTAAGTGTTTATGCACTTAATCCCTGACAGCTCTGATGGCTCACCCCCTAGGTGCCACTCCTCTCCCTTGGCATTGATCTGTGAAAATGATGGTCACTATCATTAACAGTACTGTATTGTATATTTAAAAGTGGCTAAGAGAGTAGATCTTAGGAGTTCTCATCACAAGAGAAAAAAATGGTAACTACATTGGGTGGTGAGGTGATGGATGTTAACTAAGCTTTATTGTGGTGATCATTTTGCCATATGTACACATATCACACCATTATGCTGTCCACTTCAAACTAATATACAGTTGTATGTTAACTGTGTCCCAATAAAACTGGGGGGAGAATGAGCGAGGAGGCAGATGGCCATTGGTGGCATGGTAGGTAAACACTGAAGCCAGTTCTTTTAGAGTACCGTTCAAACTGCCTTTCCTCTCTGTGACTCCCAGGGCGACCCTCAGACATATATTTCTTGTATTCTTGCCCTGGGTAAAGGGCTGTTCTTTTGGTGCTTATATAAGTGGACAGGGTGGACACTGCAGCCCTCAGCTCTAATACCAAGTTGAGTTTTTCCTGATCCATAAGTTGGATCATAATATTCTTTGTTCAGAGCTATCTCATGGCTTTTTATCTTTCTCAAAGTCAAGGCCAAGTCCTAACAGGGCTTATACTTGGTCTTACACCGTGGGGTCCCCTGTTAACTCTCTGGCTTCCTCACTTTCTACTCTCACCCTCACTCAGTCCAAAGCAGCCACCTGGCCTCCTCACTTAGTGATTTTATTGTCTGTCTGCCCTGTCCCCCACTAGTGAGTAAACTTCATAAGTTCAAGGTGCTTTCCCCCCGCCCCTGTTCTGCTTACTGCTGTATCCTTAGCATCTGGAGAAATAACCTGCACATAGCAGGTACTCAGTAACTATCAGTTGCCTTGAGTTGGTGCATTAACTCATGAACCTGTACACACATTCATTTCCCTAACACTTGCTGAGTGTGTACAGAGTACCAGCTAATGAACTAGGAGCTGCAGTGAGCAACACAGGCTCAGCATGGTCTCTGCCCCCAGTAGTTCATACCCTGTTGTGGAAAGAGTGGCATGCAAGCCAACAATAGCAATCCAATGTGATAATTACCAAAAGATGGTGTAAACCCTGGATACTAAGGGAGTCTGGGAAATGGGGGGGAGGCCTGAGAATCCACCCTCTTTCTGTACATGTAACTCCACCTGGGGACCCAGCACATACTTACTATTTCATTGTTTATTTTCTGTTGGAACTGTCTCTAGGAGTCAATGCTTCCATTCTGAGCAAATGCATTCTAAATCCAATAGGTTTCTCTGCTCCCATGTTGAGTTGTAACTCCTGGGTCATTTAGTCTGCAAATACTGGTGTTTGCTGGTGGAAAATTGCTGTTTCCTCTCCATGGTGAAGAGATGGAAAACCAGAGAGCCCATCTGCCTCTCGATACCAAGTAAAAGGAGCAGAGAGATGAGCTCGGCGCTTCCAAGTGCTATTCCCCATCAGGTGATTCATGCTGGGTGGCAGGGAAGCCAGCTTACAACTGCCTACTCTGATCTTGACACTCGTTCTTCCCTGGAGCAGGCTTTCCCCCAGTCATTCTCTTCCTGTTTTTCAAGCTTCAGTTTAAATGCCACCTCCTCAGAAAGGCAGTTCTGACCACCCTATCTAAAATTGTCATCTTCCATATCATCCTAGTCATTTTCTTCATATCACTAACTACAATTTGGACACATTTTGTTTCCTGTCTATCCTCCTCCTTAGAGAGTTAAGTTCTATAGGGACAGGAGCCCTTTCTGTCCTGTGTGCAGTTATGTCCCCCATGCACATGGGAGGTGCTCAATAAAAACTGCATGAACAGATAACTAATAGAGGAGCACTCGGACCAAAGCATCATGAAGTCTTGGAATTTACAGGACTAGAAGGAACCAATACAAATTTGGTGTTTTTTTGTTTTGTTTTGTTTCATTTTCACCTGAGAAAGGTGAGGCCCAGGAAAGGACAGCCCGACTGACACTTCTCCAGAAGAAGGATCCATGGCCATGCCAGGGTGACACACCATCTGCCGTCTATATTAGGAACTATAAGCTTGTGGGTCACTACTGAGAAGGCTGATGACAAAGGTTTTCTCTTTAGGAGCCACAGCTCAGGGGCTGGTCCTGGAAGAGGCTCCTCCCAGGGGTGCCGAATTCCCTGGAGGTTCATGAGGACAGGTTTAAGAGACACCCTTTCTCCTGCAGGCTTCCCCAATTGGCTCCTTCTGAGGTCTTCTTACAGATGCCACCAGGGTCATGGTTGACACCAAAACCACTGTTAGTTCCCAAAACAACCATAAACAGTGTTTAATAGTCCCCTTAGAACCCAAACTGATTTTGAATACGAAATCACTTCAGCCTGTATTTCCAGTATATTCCGACTGTCTTATGTGTGTCGTTTCAAGAGCTGCTCAAATTTTAACCCTATATTCCTTTTTAAATTCACTCTTTTATTGAGATATAACCTTCTCAAAACAGACTGCATACAATTAAAATGTGCAACTCAGTGATTTTTGTTGTTGTTGTTGGCGTATGTGTACATCTAGGGAATCACCAGTCTGATGAAAATATGTCCATTCCTACTTCCCCTGGGGGCCGGCTCGATTGTCCTTACAGATAATACCCCCCCACGGAACCACCATTTCCTCTCTCATAATTTCATAGATTAGTTTTGCCTTTCCTTACATTTTATGTAACTATCACTATTCAGTGCTGCTTTAAAAATATTTGGATATTTCTAGTCAATATTTTGACTATGACATTCAGTAGTTTATTTTTCTTCATTGCTGTTCATTATTGTGTAGTGGGAACACATTGCAGTTTCTTTACTCATTCTACATTTAGGGCATTTAGCTTGCTTTCAGTTTTTGTCAATTATGAATAATACTACTCAGAACATTTTCAGACACATATTTGCATGGACTCAGCATTCACTTAGACTGTGTGTATGCCCAGGAGTGGAATTGCTAATGTATTTTAGTTCTAATAAATATTACCAAATATTTTCCCAAAATGGTCATATCCATTGGCAATGCCATCCACAGTGATCCAGAGTTCTGGTTCCTGTACATCTTCACCAACACTTGGTATTGTCAACCCTTTTGAATTTAACCGTTCCGATCTCACTGTGATTGCACTTTGCATTTCCTTCATGAGGAATGATTTTGGCATATTTGATTATGCTTTTTTTTAAAATATTTTATTTATTTATTTGACAGAGAGAAACACAGCTGGAGAGGGAACACAAGCAGAGGAAGTGAGAGAGGGAGAAGCAGGCTTCCCGCCAAGCAGGGAGCCTGATGTGGGGCTCAATCTCAGGTCTCCAGGATCATGACCTGAGCCGAAGGCAGTTGCTTAACCAACTGAGCCACCCAGGTGCCCCTGATTATGCTTTTTGAACCGTGCATTCTGAACAACTATGCATTTCTTGTCCAGAGCAAACCCTCAGAGTTTACAAATTGCCTTTAAACTCTTGGTCCTTTTTCACGAACTTTTCTCTGTGTCCACTCAGGAATATAATGCCATCATTATCCATGTAAGAATGTAGAATGGATCTTGGATACCCCTGTCCACAAGAGGTCATAAAATCCTATTTCAAAGATATCTCCTGAATTGTTTGCTTCTCTTCATTCTCATTCTGATCATCGCAGCCCAGTATCAATTTTTTTTTTTTGTCCCTACTAGCAGAAAATTGCTCTTCACATTGTCTTAGCTGCAGAATGGGCCCATCGATCGGGGAGAGTTTCCTCTTTGACTTAGCATGCAACATACCTGGAATCACAGACAGTAAGAACAGTGGTGGTGACTGCTAACATTTTTAGAATGATTAGTGTCTTTCAGGACTTTTAAATGTTCTGATTTACTTCATACAATGCCCCTGTGAAGTGAGTCTTCTTGTTACCCCCCAAGTTTCAGATGAGGAAACTGAACTTTCAGGAGGTTAGCTAAATGGAGTTGAGGGCATGATGGGGTTGAGCTGGGGTTGGAAACCAGACTGGAATCTGTCTGCAGAGCTGAGTGCTGAGCAGCTCGATTAGAGTAGTCAGTGGCATTTAATAGAAGGTTATAAGCTCATAGTTAACAAACAGATTTTGCTTTTCTACACAATTATGGTTTGGAGATTTACAGTAATGCCGCTGGGAAGGAGGTAACTTTTAACAGCTGCCATCTTGGCTAGAGAAACTCTCTTGCACTTGAAAATACAGTGGTTTCCCAATATTCAGTTTTGAGCCTCTCCAGTGTACGGTAGTTCCCCATGGAGGAAAACCATTGATGAGAGCTCAAAGAGTATGGGCTGGTCCCTGAAAACATCTCCACTATCAGAGACTGGACTCCTACTGTAGGCACTGCTGAGAATAGGGCCTCAATGTGCACGCTCTGTCTGTCTGTCTCTCTCTTTTAAAGATTTATTTCTGTATTTGAGAGAGAGAGGGGGTGGGGGCAGAGGGAGAAAATCTCAAGCAGACTCCTCACTAGCACCAGAGCCCAACACACAGCTTGATCCCATGACCCATGAGATCATGACTTGAGCTGAAACGGAGAGTCAGACACTCAACCTACTGAGCCACCCAGGTGCCCCTCCAACCTCCAATACTCTCTCACATGGGAAGATGACCTTCATTATATAACGAAGGGAATAGGCTTTCTGGAGTCAGCAGTCTTTTTTTTTAAAGATTTTATTTATTTGACAGAGAGAAACACAGCCAGAGAGGGAACACTAGCAGGGGGAGTGAGAGAGGGAGAAGCAGGCCTCCCGCCGAGCAGGGAGCCCGATGTGGGACTCGATCTTGGGTCTCCGGGATCATGACCTGAGTCGAAGGCAGTTGCTTAACCAACTGAGCCACCCAGGCGCCCCAGGAGTCAGCAGTCTTAAGAACAGGAGCAGCAGATGGGTACCATTCCTCCTGTACAGTTTCCAAGTGGGGCTCAAAGCAGTCAACAAGCAACAGTGACAGTTTCTGGGAGTCCCAGGGGAAACATTCCCTTAGTGTCCTGGGTTCTTATGGGGCTTCATAAAGGATGCAGGGATTTCATCCTCTTTAACTCAAACCTTCAGGACCTAGCCCTCTGACATGTTAACCCACTAGGGATTAAATGAAAAAAAATAATAAATTCTATCTAGCAATTACAATGTCTCAAGCACTGGGCTGAGCACTTTCTCACCACAAGCTTATTTAAAATTCACAATAACCTTATGAAGGAGTCACTTTAATGATGCTGATTTTGCAGATGGGGTTTCTGAGACCCAGAAAGGTTAAGTAACAAGTCCTGGGGTAGTGCTTCTCAGAATATAGTAGGTTTTTGAATCACCTGTGGATCTCGTTGAAATGCAGATTCTGATCCTGTAGGACTGGGGTAGGGCCTGAGATTCTGCATTTCTAATAAGCTCCCCAGTGAGGCTGCTGGTCCCAGGATAGCACTGAGAGCTGGTAAACGGTAGAGCTGAGATTCTCTTGTAGACAGCAGGACTCTGGGGCTTTATCAGTCACCATGCTCTATTGTTTCCTGTTCCAGCTCTGACAACCTCCTTTATCTCTTTCGCAAGTCTGGGATGCACATTAACACCCATGAGTATTGTCCCTTTCTCTCTGCTCCGCTGTCTCACTAGCGTTACTTGCTGTTCCACTCACCTCCTATCCGTGCTCTTCCTCACACATCCATAAGGCACATCCTGATTTGTGCCTTTCTGGTTTCTCCTCAAGTGTCTCCTCCCTGGGGAGGATGGTCTTTGAAATAGGCCCTCTTGCCTCTGCAAACTGACCCCTTTCTCCTCTTATCCAGCTGCAAATTTCTTCCTAGCACTTATCCCTCCAGATAGAATGGAAATATATGTATGGTTTATTTCACATCATCTCTCTCCATTACTGGAATTCGAATGTGAGCTCCATGAGGACAGAACTTTGTCAGTTTTGTTCACTGTTTTATCTTTAGCATCTAGAACAGTATCTGTAGCATAGTGAAGCTTAATAATTGAGAAATAAATGAATGAGAGAATAAATGCATCTAATTTTCTAATACATGATAAAAGCAGAAGCACCTAAAATTTATTGAGCACCTGTACTGCCAGAAAAATACCCTGTACTTTACCCAAATAATCTCATTTGATTCTTACAAAAACTCTTAGAACTATTATTATAATTCTCCATTTTCAGAAGAGGAAACTGAGGCTCAGGGAGGTATATTAATGTTCCCAAAGTCACACAGCTATTAAATGACAGAATTTGATTTTTCAACTAGATCTAACTCTCCTAACGTAACCAAAAAGTCACCGTACTGGGTATGAGAACTTACCACAGTTTCCATGGAAACAGATCGTGCAGATAACTGTTGAAGATCAACTGGATGGAAACATGGAGCTTAGCGAGTGGGACCCCATGCTGGAGTCACAAATATTTAAACAAGCTAGAAAAAAAATCAGACGACTGGCTTAGTAAATTAATCCTTATTTTCTCTACTTTTCATTTTCATCCTATAAGCCTCCTCCTGGTCAGGGAAAATGATTCCACTTGATGTTTGCTTTTAATTTTATAAAAATGACCTCAGCTATGTGGAAGGATATGTTTTGTCATCAAGAATGTGAATGTTTAATCCCAGTACCAGGGGTCATGCTACTTCTTACAGCAGGCACATTATCTCAGAGCGGAAGAAGAGAATGGGGAGACAGGATTGCATTTTGTACCCCGTGCCCTCAGCAATTTCTGGTGAATTGTAAACAGTTAAATAGAAATAACCTCTTCCTAATCTTGGAAGCAGGTTAATGGATTTATTTAATCACTGACAAAAGAGTATATTATCTAGGTGGAAAGGAGAGCAGAGAGGCGTGTGTGATCAGCTAGAATGACAGAGGCCTAGGATCGAGGCCCTGGGCTTTTACATGGTTTGACAATGATCCTGAAAGTCAGGCTTTCAAGGAGAGAGCCACAAATACTTCCTTGCCAGCGACCAGAGACATTCTCTTGCACGTAAACGAATTGGTGTTTTTTGGGAAGCTGCATCAGTTCTGGGACCCCTGGAGTTCTGCCAGTGCTAATCATTTGGCCTAAGAAACGGGATCCCCAGGGCTTTTCACAGTATTGTTTTCTTTCAAAGACAAAAAAATCTAAGTTAGGGCCTGTGGAGGTTCCTGTAAGAAGCGGGGAGAAGCACAGTGCGCTAGCCTGAAGTACAGCTGTGGTCACATTCTTGGAGGTCTTTTGCATTTGAATTGTGTGGGAAATGGAGGCTGACCCCAGTCCAGTATCCAACCTTTGAGAATGGATAGATGTTCTAATCAATTAATGGTGTTCATAATACTACTAGTAATGAAAATAATAGCAGCAATAACAACATAGAAAACACCTTGAGCTTCCCCTTTCAGTAATCCCTTTACCTCCACAGAGGGTATGCGGCCAAGGGGCCTCATTTATTAAGAGTCTCCATTTCCTGGCCATGAGTGTTGGTGAGGAGCCCAGCAGGATACGGATAGCATATTCAAATTAATTTGAGGAGTATTTAGCAAGGGGAAAATTTATAAATATGTTGGTGGGATGTGGGGAAACCAAAGGGATAGTGCCAGTGCTCAGGGGTTGGCAACAGTCAGACTGTTAAAAACCTTGGTCTGGAAGGGACAAGAAGAGGAAATGGTTACTGAAACCTGAGCATCCTGCAGAGAGGGTCTCTTGGAATGAAGTTGTGGCATTTGGTGGAGGGATGAAGGCAGCTGGAGCTGACCGTGCAGGGAGGGAGTCTGGCCTCATCCTTTCCTTTCCGTTAGTGCCCTGCTCTGGCTCCCCCTGGTCATCCCCAAGCAGAAGGCAAAGTCAATGAAGGACATGAATGCAATCCTCACCGGGCAGAGGGCAGGCAGCCAGAGGTTCACAGTAGGATCTGCAGGGGCTAAGGAAAAGAGCCAGCATGCTGAAGGTGACTGGGCCAGTGTGGACTTCTCATCTGAATCAGCCCAATCACGTCTCCCTCCCAGGAATTCAAAGGCAGGGCTGAGGAATAGCCAGAGAGTGAGGTTGGCTGATTGGAAGTTAATATGATTCTGGTGTATTCGGGAACCATACTGAGTGGTCCACAGTCAACTACGTGGACAGAAGAACAGAGAGGAAAGGAAGATGGAGATGTGGAGAAAAGCACAACCCAGAGATGGAGAATAGATCCACCTGGGTTCCTGCCTGTGGTCTCTTTCTGAAGATGGGGTTCGCCCCTGCCCTTGAGTTCTACGCGATATCCCTCATCCTTATCATATCTGCCCCCTTTTGCCTATGCAGCTTTAATGGGAGTCTGATTTCCTAATTTATATAAATAACAACCACCTTGGAGCATTTACTCTGGGCTAGGAAAGGTAGTAAGTTCTTTATAAGCATTTTCTGATTTCAAACAATTCTACATGATGCTTCTTTTCCAGATGTGCAAACTGGGCCCTGGGAAGGTTAAATAGCTTACCCAAGGTGACATGGCAGGAACAAAGCTGAACTGGGACCCCATCCCAGGTCTGTATGACTATAAATCCCAGACTCCTGACTGCTTTTCTTTCCCACTATGAGAAGAGTCTTCACTCTCCTTCAGCTTGGCTTCAGGACATCAGTGGGACACCAGCGTGATGCTGGGGACTGACCTTGCAGCACTCGTGTTCCTATGTCAGTCCTTCATGTCTCCCTTTACCCATTCTTCCTGTGTTCTGAGCTCTCCAAGCGTTGGGGGCTGGAGATTATTAATCTTTTCTCCACCCCTAGATCCATTCTCTGCCCTTTTTCACAATGTGCTAATCCCAGGAGTCAGACTTTTGTGGGCCCACTCTGGCTTCCACTGGGGTTCAGCCACAGGGGGCAGTGGCAGGGGTCAGAGGGAAGGAGAGAGAGCAGGGTGTTTCTTTACCTGCACCCACCCAGTGGGCTCATGTAGCATGATTTCCTTTCCATGCCCCTTCAGTTATAGAGGTGGTAAAGGATTCCTGCTGATGCTATTCTCAGGTATCTGATATTCATTGCTAGTCCCCTTAACCCTATCCTCCCCTGTGAACAGGCCCTTCTATTTCCTGAAGGACTTTGACCTATAAACTGTGTTTCTTCTACCTTTGTGAATGTCCAATCATATCTTCAGGACTGCAGATCTAAAACATGGAAGCCGAGTACCTTAGGATCACTCCACTGGGCACATCAATGCTGCAGTTGCAAACCCATCGGAAACTTCTCTGTTGGTTCCTGACAACCAGGCCTGAGCCCGGGGTCCTGAGCCTTAGGCCTGCAGTGGCATCAGTGATTCTGGCTCAGGACATGCAGGGAGGGGCTTTCCTTTGTAGTGCTTCTTAATAATACACATGACAGCCATCAGGACATTTCGAGAAACTCAGTGACAGCTCCCTGGATAGCTCTGTCATTACAGTAATAATTTGAATCAATAGTGTAGTAAAGCTGCCATACATTTATTTCACCCAAGAGATTAAGGGAACAATTATATAAAGCATTCTGCAGGGAAAAATCTAAACACCCCCGATGCAGAGGGAGACTGTGTGCTTGTCCTTAACCAAATGTTCTTCCTTTAATACGTTTATATTTTGCTGCTTTATTATCAGATCCTGAATTCTCACATTCAGAAGGAATCAACCAAGGGTTGCCTGGGTGGCTCAGTTGGTTGAGAGCCTGACTCTTGGTTTCCACTTGGGTGGTGATCTCAGAGTCCTGAGTTCAAACCCAGCATTGAGCCATGTCGGTGGGGGGGGCTTGTACTTAGTGGGGAGTCTGCTTGAGATTCTCTCTCTCCCTCTGTCCCTTCCCACTGCTCATGCCTGCATGTGCACATGTCCACGGTCTCACTCTAAAATAAATAAATCTTAAAAAAAGGGATCAACTTATAAATTTGCTACATTTTCTCTTCCAGCCAGGGAACTCAGTGTGTGTCTGTGTGTGTGTATGTGTGTGTCTGTGTGTGTGTTCTGTAAACATCCCAGAATGCACAATGCCAGCCTCACCACCGTATACATAACAGAAGGTCACGAAATGCTCATGAACAGCGGGGCCACGATAGTCACTGTTGAAGAGACTCGCAATGGCCCAGCTTCTGAGAACAGTTGGTTTCTCCAGGGGATGAGACTTCACTTCTTTCTGCCTTCTCCCTTCAGCGTATTGAACCACAAATGCCACTGTAATATGTTTGAAACAATCATTGTGAAGGTTTCACTTTCTCACGTTGGTCTAAGGGAGGTGCAGCTGGGAGCATCATGAGCGCCGGAGACAGCATCAATGTCCGGAGGCCAGCTCTTCCTCTCACTGTGCTGTCGAGAGGGTTCTTCAATGTACATTCAGTAGTTTGAACTTGGCTGTAATTATAGTCTTATTATCTTCACTAGCTCTACTTATCTCATTATCTCCTCCCTCCTGTGTTAGAGTTCAACAGAACATCCCTTTTATTAGCCACTTAATCCTTCTATCTAGTAGTTCAACCATGATTGATCCACTTAAGGTCCTTCTTTATAGTTAGCTTTGCTGACCTTTGAGATTCCACCCCCTGAGTCTTTTCACTGGGCGCAAGTAACCTGGTTTTCTAGATCAGAAGTTTATTATCATGAATTTTATCAGAGGGAAGTCCATTTCATCATTAGTCAATGAGCACCACTTTATTTTTATGCTCCTTTCCTCCCCTCTACTTTTTTTGGAGATTGACCCTTCTCTCTTGGCATAATTTTTTGGGGGGACTCTTCTTTCTACACTTTTTGTAGCAATTGGAAGGGCTAACACTGACATCTAAGATTGTTCACTTTCATAGGAAAGGGTATGACTTCATGCCCAGGAATAGATAGATGGGCAGAGACTTGTTAAAGTGTGTGTGTGTGTGTGTGTGTGTGTGTGTGTGTGTGTGTGTGAGAGAGAGAGAGAGAGGGAGAGAGAGAAGAAGAGGAGAGGAGAGGAAGAAGGAGAAAGAAAGATGAGACACAGGTGTGTACTGTGACTAGTTCATTTTATTGATTCATTCAACAACTACTTATTGGACATCTCCTCAGTATTCACTGATAAAGGCACTAAATCATCCCAAATCATCATTTCTGGCTACCCCGAACCCTGTAAAACCTTCCTCAGAAGAATAAGCTCACAGTCTTTGTTTTTAACCTCTATCTTCTTGATAAATTTGCAGTGTATATATTATTATAAACAAACCCCATCATTTTTATTTTATCTATTTTACAATGTACAGAGATGCCTTTATAGCATTTTGATAGTTCTCCCATATTTCCAGCAACCACTGTTGGAAATTCCCTGCCTGCGAATGCCAGGGTGGGGGCAGATAGGACAAATGCTCTTGCCCTAAGAGACATTTAAGGCTCAAGGGTATTGCTAGCACATATAGAGCATACCTGATGGTATGGTGGTGGTGGTGGATTTGGGGGTGCAGAGGCACTGAGAGACTTGGAGAGATCAAGATCTGTGTGAATGGACAATGACATATTCTGGAGTTAAGGTCAGAACACTGTCCTACTAAGAGAAATTCACAAGAGATACCTCTTCACCTTAGTTGAATCCATTTCACCCCACCTGGTAGGGGTGGGAAAAGTGAGATTGTAGTTTCTCATGGGCATACTGCTAAACTAGTTCTCCCAGATTCCTCTGTGAGTAGTTAATAGGGTTAATAAGGAGAGTATCTTCCCCAATGAGACTGGTAAATTTGCCCCTGCCAGTGGCAGCATCATTATCATGAAATTCAGCTGCATGGGTTACTTGGGGACCTCAAGCCACACGGTCCTTCATTTAGTTCTGAGTGAGGGCCTCTTGCACGCACCAGAATCCCCTGTAGGGCATGTCAACACCGACAGTCTGGCTTCAGCCCCATAGTTTCTAATTCATTGGGTCTGGGACATGGCTTGAGAGTTTGCATTCCTAACAAATTGCCAGGTCTCACTGGTGCTGCTAGCCCCAAGATTATGCACTGAGAATTGCTGGAATTTACCGTTTTCCTCTTACTTATTTCTTTGGTGGCTTCATAAGGGTTAATAAGGAGACTATCTTCCCCGATGAGACTGGTAAATTCCCCAATGAGACTGGTTAATTTCCTTGCAGGTTGGGGATATAACTGGAGGGGAACATGCCTTTGGTTAGGGAAAGTTTTTTTTTTTTTTAATATTTTATTTGTTTGACAGAGAGAAGCACAGAGAGAGAGGGAACACAAGCGGAGGGAGTGAGAGAGGGAGCCCTCTCTCCCTGGGGCTTGGAGAGTGGAGAGACCACCTGCAGGGCTCAACCCCGGGACTCCAGGATCATGACCTGAGCTAAGCCACCCAGGCGCCCCAGGGGAGGTTTTATTTTTACTAACTATAATTATTTAAAGCCTAAGAAAATTATCATGAACACTAGTGCGCCAACTTCCCTTTTAACAAATGTTAGCAGGTTTCCATATCCATGACAATAGCTACCACTTATCCAGGTGATTTCCGTGGCATAGCTTACCTACTTGTTACACACTGTATGGCAGAGGAACTCTGATTGTCCCCTGTGACAGAGGACGAGTGAGGCCCATAGAGACTTACGATCTCTTGCCCAAAGACCCACAGCTAGCAAGCAGGATTCTAGATTTGAGCTCAGGGAGCCTGTTTTGAGGGAATCCATGCCCTTCACCACCACAGTGAGCTGCCCTCGGAGGTTTTAGAGCTTTCTTTCTGATTTTTTAAAAAGGTGAAACATTACAGATTCAGTCAAAGTCCTGTGTGTAGCCGGTCCCTGACCTCATTTCCAGTTATGCAGGTACTGACTCTCCAGGAGTTGCCTGAATCCTAGGGGGGATGCTTTGATGGTCTTATTTGGGTCCTTTAATTGTGGGATTGCCTTGCCAGTGTCTGTGAGTTTAGTCATTTTTTCCTCTGGCCATAGAGAAAATGGCTAGACATGGGTTCTAAGCCTTTAACAGCAACTTTCTCACCCACAGAGACATTCTCTGGTGTCCTAGAGAATGTGGTGATCCTCCTCCCCAGGTCTCTGTGCTGTGCCATGGGTGGTCTCTCCAAGCCCCAGCGGCCCCCATCCTCTCCTCCCCACTGGCTGGTTCCATTTCACAGTCCTGGTTGTAGCGTGCTGGCCCCTTTGCTTCAGGCTTGGATACGGCTTCTTCACTGGTCTCCTGCACGGGCTGCTTCACTCATTCATTTACTAACAAACACCTATCGAGCACCTGCTCTGGGCCAGCCATTCTGCGAGGCCCCCGGGATGCAGGGGTGAGTGACAAGCCAAACAAATCCCTGCCCTTCAAGAGTGCCTCGACTCTTCCCACCCCCCCTTGGTTCTCTCTACCCTGGTGTTTACCAGATTTTTCCAAGCTCTGTGCTCTGCAATCTAACCTTCGGCCTGATTGTCCTCCTCCATCCAGCTCTAGTTGTCTGATGTTGCCTTCACTTTCCTAGAAAGATGCTCACGGTGTAAATTCCTCTCTGAGCGTGAGGGTAGGCACGAACT
This sequence comes from Spilogale gracilis, assembly GCA_004023965.1. Classification (NCBI taxonomy): domain Eukaryota; kingdom Metazoa; phylum Chordata; class Mammalia; order Carnivora; family Mephitidae; genus Spilogale; species Spilogale gracilis. The sequence continues at coordinate 40,087 of PITA01013251.1, forward strand.
TCAGACATTATATAAACCTGCGGTTTTCAACTTTGGTATCTACTTAGTAGGACAGCCTTGTCTTGAAACTAAATCGTAGGTGGAAGTCTGAATTGATGGGTAGATAAGAGAGGAGCTGCCCCTCTGTAAGTGAGGCAGGAGAGCAGGGGGGCTGGGAACTCCCCACCCTTACCAGACTCTTCATTTTTTGTGGTGATTCCCAAGGCTGTGGCATGATATCTCAGGGTGCCACAGAACACGGTCTAACAACCATGTCTGCACAAGTCCCATGCCCGTTGGAGTTGGCACTTTAGGTATACTGCCCTACCCCGACCCCAGAGAGCCTGCTCCATTTTCCTGAGGCCACTGTGTCAGCCTGCATTTAATTGATTTTTCCTCCTGTTGACGGACATCCTGGGCTGCTCGTTTTGTCATTGTGTTCTTTTGTTGTTGTTGTTGTACTTGTCAGGACTTACTTACTTTGAAGAAAAAGGGCTCAGCCCACATATTATGAGAAATTGGCTCTGACATGTATTTCTATTCCTTTTCCAGACAAGTTTCCTTATACATTTTCTCAAAGTGTCATTAAACTCTAATAGGCTTCCTTCAATACCTCCTCCCTCCCAAGCCCGACTTAACCAAGCATTTTCAGAAAACAAGGTGACTCTTATTTAAGGATTCTGAATGTATCCCAGTTCTTGGCAGTCTTAAGCACACAGCTGAATGCGTGCTAAGTCTAGCACGGATAATTACACCAGCTGTGACCTTTTAGAAACATGCATTTGGACTAAAGTAGTGTTTAGTCACTTTTGATTGACTTAGGTTTTACTTAGTTTATGTTTGGTAAACTTCAGATATTTGCTTCCGTATAAGCTGGTTAAACTTTTGAAGAGAGGCACCATGTGTGGCCTGCTGTATGCAATGGCCTCTCTGTGATGTCAGCGACGCCACAGACTGTGTGTGGTTTTGCACGTTTGTGTGGGCACATACACGTGTGCACACATGATTAGAGGCAAGGGGAGTGGTGTATGCCATGTGGAAGTAATGTAGCATGGCGCTGCCGTGCTCGGGGCGTGAAGTCCAAAGGGCACTGGCTGTCTGGGGACAGATTCGCGCTGTTACTGGTTTAAAAGATAGTTCCCCGGCAGCTGCCAAAGTGGCAGGAGGGAGCTCTCAGGGATGAGTCGCTCACTAGCGTAAAGTAATCTTGGACAAGCCCCTCCAACTCTCTGAGCCTCAACGTTACCATCTGCAACATGGGAGAGATGTGACACCCCACAGCCCCTGTTGAAGAATTAGGGATTCTGCCTCTTAACCGCTGGCATGCAGTTGGAGTTCCATAATGGTAGAAAACATCCCTATTTGGGTTTCTTAACATTTTCTCATCCTTCTGTGGAAACTGTGATTTGGGTACTCTCTTCTGCCACACCCCTGACTCTTGACTGCTGGTGTAGCAGAAGCTGCCGGAATTCTGCCCACATCCCCTTGTCCTTACCATCCCAGTTCTGGAAAACTGCATTTTTTTCTCCCTGGATTTCCCTGGCCACCAGAACCGACTCCACCAGACTGGCAGTCTTGAGGAATTAATGTCCTCCCATCTCCCATGCCAGGGACAGTCCTCCCCGCATGGTGGATGGGAGTTGGTGTCTACACCTCAGCTTCCTTAGCTCTCAGTGGGGTGAGGCACATGTTCTATAATGAATACCGGAGTGTCCTGATGGGACTAGCTTCAGCAGCCTGCAGGGATAGCTGGCTTCAAAACCTTCTCCAAGAGAGCAAGGTAGAAGAGCAAGGTCTGCTATGACCTGTGTGTTTCCTTTTAGCAAAAAGCCAAAAACTTGGTGGCTTAAACAACACAAATTTATTCCCTTACAGTTCTGTAGGTCAGAGTCCACAGTTTCCCTGTGCTAAAAGCAAGGTGTCATTTTGGCCATGCTCCCTCTAGAGGCTCAAGGAGAAAGTTCTTATGTCAGGCTTTTCCAGCCTCTTGATATCATCCTCTTTCCTCAGCTCATGGCCTCATCACATCAGCTTCTTCCTCTTCGGTGGTTAAGTTCTCTCTGCCCTGCTCTTATAAGGACCTAGTGATTACTTAGGACCTGCCAGAATAATCCAGGATAATCTCCCCATCTTGAGATCCTTCATCACATCTGTAAAGTCCGTTTTGTCATTTAAGATAACATTCAGAAGTGCTACTTAGCTGACCACCACCTATCCTCAGGCATCTCCTGCCATCTCCGTATTAGTTAGAAATGAGTCACTAGGTCCAGAACACACTCAAAGGAGGGGAATTAGGGTCCTTTTTGGGGGGGGGGGCGGGAGGGAGAACTAGAACTATTTTAAAACCACTAATTAGAACAAAAACGCCAAGTAAGGTATCTTGGCACCAGCAAACAAACATATACCCCAATTTCTCATTCTTTCTCTTCCCCAAAGCTCAGTTGCTAAGAGAAGTGAAGTCTTGCATTGGACTTTCCGCTCTGTCTCCGGGCTTAGTCGGTTATACCCCAACCTAGGGACACTAGTGCATCTCATTCTCAGCTGCCCTTCCTGGGACAGAGTGCTCACAAGGACAACCAAGTAAAAATAACACATGTAATGTTAAACTCCCCTGTCTGTTGCTTCTTCTGCCTTTGTAAGAGGGTCATAATTCACATAGTCCACAAATTCCTATACAAGGACTAGAAGCAACAGGAGAAGAAAAACCTGGAATTAGTGCCATTCTTCACTCCTTTGCATCAATCAGTCAGTATTTATTGAGAGCGTACTGGGTCCTAGGTGCTGGAACACTGGCACAGAGCAAAGAGCATGTGGGCACGGGGCTTGCCCTCCGGGGCTTCCGGTCCCATGTGACCTCAGAGAGTGACCTTGTGACCACAAGTGACCACCTCTCCATCCCTCTTCCCCACTTCTCCCCTTCTTCCTTTTCCTTCTTTTTTTGTGATCCAAAAAGGTTGGAATTTTCAAAAGTAGCCAGGAAAGAGGCCACTAGAGTGCCTTTCTCTCTTGGCACTAGAAGCCCAAACCCATTTTAACAAGGTCCTCACAGCTCAAATTCCTGAATAGCAGAAACTGAGCAGTTTCCTGTGGATGCGGGAGGTATACGGCGACTGTCCCATGGAATCCACAGGCACTTCCCCTTGGAGCCACAGCAGGCTGGTCTCCTCTTGTCTCAGAACTGACGGACTCCAAGGGTCCCAAGGAGACCATACAGATGAGCAGCTTTGAGCCACTAACTCAGTTTCGTCAGGTACTTCCGATCAGGGAAGAAGCAAGTTGGCCTGCTGGGTTGGCTAACAGGCCCGTGAGGATATTTCAGGCGGCAAGCCCCAGTAGCCTGAGCGGCCCTGGATAAACATTGGTGGCACCCACCATCAGCCTGTGTTTGCCTCTGCTCCGGTTTGTTCCTGGCTCGGGTGTTTTATGCTGATCCTGCTTGCATTTTTTCTTTTCTATAATTGCTTTATGGAGATATAGTTCATATACTATACAGTTTGACAATTCAAAGTGTATAATGCAGTAATTTTTTTTCCTGATTCATTCATAAAATGGTACAACCATCCCCACAGTTAATTTTAGAACATTTTCATCTTGCTCAAAAGGAACCCCTTGCCCTTAGCTATCACTCCCTAAGACTCTTATTCCTTCCTCCAGCACTAGGGAAAACTAATCTACTTCCTGTCTCTATAGATTTGCCTGTTTGGACATTTCATATACATGGAATCCTACAATATGTGGCCTTTCCTATTGACTTCTTTCTCTTAGCGTAATGTTCTCAAGGTTCATCCATATTGTAGCATTTATTGGTACTTCATTCTTTTATGGCTGATTAATATTCCATTTTATAGATATACCACATTTTATTTATCCATTTATTGGTTGATGGCCATTTAGGTCGTTTCTACCTACTAGTTCATATGAATAATGCTGCTGTGAATATTTATGCATGTATTCTTGTCTGGACGTTCTCATTTTTCCGAGAGGGGGAGTACTAGGTCATATGATAACTCTATATTTATATTTCAGAGGAACTGACAAACCTACTTCCCAAAGTGGCTGCATCATTTTCCAATCCAATCAGCCATGTAGGAGGGTTCAAGTTCATCCACATCCTTGTCAGCACTTTGTGCTGTCTGTCTTTTCGGTTATAATCATCGTAGTGGGTGCAGAGTGGTATGTCACTGTGCCTGTCTTGAGCTGGGCATCTGTTGAAGTTTGATTTTCCATGTGGGCAGTGTCCATGTCCCCTTTGGCACCATCTCCCTGCATCTTGCCATGTGTCTAGCTCAGGGTAAATTCTCAGGCACCGTGTGGGTTTTCCATATTTGCTATTCCTACTAAAACTCCATTTCATCTCCTGCTTCACAAATAAGACATTTCATATTCTTTCCATGAGCTCCTTTTACCATCTGAATACCCACCCTAAATTTAGGCTTTACATTTCTGCCCAGAGATGGCCCTTTTTTTTCCTTGAAGTTCACACAAGGTCAGCTGTTTAAGAGAGTCTATTCCCGATGTCCAGAATACATCAGAAATGACCAATAAAGTTGCTGACATTAGTTCCCCTAGCCCAGCATCTGGCCCAGAGCTTCTTCCTTCCAAGAAATGCTTCCTCCCTTCTCCTTGCTTTGTGTATTAGTTTTTCATTGCAGCTGTCCCAAATTACCACAAACCTGGGGGCTTAAAACAACACATTTTTTCCCCTTAGAGTTGTATGGTTCAGAAACCCAAGAAAGGTCTCCATGGGCTAAAATCAAGGTGTGAGCAGGGCTCTAGGGGAAAGAATCCTTTTTTTCATTTCCTTTTTTCTACCTTCTGGAAGTTACTCCTATGCATTGTTTCTCAGCCCCGACCTCCATATTCAAAGCCAGCAACATTACATTTCTCAGAATCTGCTTCTGTTGTCACACCTCTGACTCTCTTTTTGATTACACTGGGCCCATCTGGACAACCCAGGATAATCTCTTATTTTAAGGTCAGCTGCTTAACAGGCTTAATTCCATCTACAACCTTACTTTTCCTTTGGCACGTAACACAACATACATGCAGGTTCTGAGGGTTCCGATGCAGCTGTCACGGGGAGCCATTGTCCCAGTTAGTGTGTCTTACTTTTCTTTCTTCCCCTCATTTTTCCCTTCCTGCCTTTTGCTTGCTCTCCCCTCCATGGCTCCTACCACATTTTAATAGGGGAAGAAATCGAGCAGACTGTCACTTTACCAAGCGTGCTGGAAGGTCAACACCAGTTCTGGGGTCATTACTGAAATGCCAAAGGCAGTAGCAGCTGTCTGTCAAAGTCGGCCTTGTAACTTGTAGGTCTCTCAGGGTATATTTTTAAATGAAACATTAACTCCATGAGGCTCACTCTTTGGAGAATATTATGAATTTGCAAATTTTAGAATGCAATTCTTTCACCCTGTAATCAGAAATATTCAAAGGCAAGTTATTCAGGCATTGTGCACAAGGAGGATACATTGCTTCGCAGTGCGGTTGCATCTTGGAACCGGGATGAAAACTGGGAGGGAGACCTTCACCCCAGCCTGTGAGTGAAGGCTGATGCAGTGACACTGAAAGAAGGGGTGTCAGGGCTGTAATTGGCTTAAACCTTGGGAACGATAAACCTGGAATGTGAACAGGGGAAGGAGAAGGAAGAAATAGAATCACAAAGCAAGCTATGCTTTCTTTTTCATCTTTTTCTTTGAACACATTTGCAAGATGACAGATGAAAACAGTCTTATTCATTCAACAAATCTTTACTTGGGATGTGTAGTTTGCAAAGAAATATTACGCAATTGGAATGAAGCAAGAAGATTATAAGACAAAGAAACAGAAGGTGATACATTTGCTTTCACTGAGCTAATAGTGGCATAATTATACCCTGTGCACCACAAGGTGGCAAGGGCATGGGCTGGCTCCTTGCTGAGCAGACAGTCTGCTTTTCCCTCTCTCTCTCTGTTCCTCCCCTGACCCCCCCACTCACTCTCTGTCTTTCAAATAAATAAATAAAATCTTTAAGAAAAAATACTAATACCCGGATACCACCCACCATGGATTCTGATTTAAATGTCCTGATGAGGGGCGCCTGGGTGGCTCAGTTGGTTAAGCAACTGCCTTCAGCTCAGGTCATGATCCCAGAGACCTGGGATCGAGTCCCACATCGGGCTCCCTGCTCGGCAGGAAGCCTGCTTCTCCCTCTCTCACTCCCCCTACTTGTGTTCCCTCTCTGGCTGTGTTTCTCTCTGTCAAATAAATAAAATCTTAAAAAAAAATTTTTTTTAAATGTCCTGATGATCAGCTGGGTCATCAAAATCACCCCAGGTCATTCTAATATGCAGTTGAGGTAGAGAATCCCGGACCTATCACACCACCCTATCTGAATTCTCTGCAAGGCCCTTACCCTCTTAATATACACATTTTCTACTTTTCGGATTTCAATACTTGCTGTCTTCCTGCACCATAATGTGAGTGTGGTGAGAACAAAAGCTTTCTCTTGTTCATGTGCTTGTAGTAAATAATACAACAGATACGCACGAATCAACAGAGCAAACATTTCTTTCCTTTCCTTAGCTGGTTGACATCCAGGATGCTCAGTTTTGCTTTGAATGGTGCCTGAGCATCCTCTTTCCCTCTTCCTTCCCTCTTGATTTTCCTCTTGACTCTCAGCCTCGGATCCATCCCTGCCCTTGCTCCATGGACTTGGAGCCTTGGCATTGACATTTGAAGCCTCATCTTGGGGGGAGAGGGCAACCTTTGAGCTTGACATTCCCAGGTGAGGTGGGCCAGGGGTGAGGCTTAGCTTTTCAAATTCTTCAGTGGAGAACTGACAAAACAACATGCTCTCCTCAGGAGCTGAGGATGATTGTTTCTTCTGGTCTAGATATAGGGGTTTAATTATGTGGGCTTGACTCAAACTGCCTCGTTTAAATTTTGGCTCTGCTTCCTTCAGGTTCTGTGCGTTTGGGCAGTTCACCTCACCTGTCTGTGCCTTTTTTTTTTCTTCACAGGTAAAATGAGGGTGTTAATAATAAAATTTTTCTCACAAGGCTGTTTCTGTGAAATGAATATCCTGTTTCATAGCCTAACTTAAGAGTTGTGGGTTGTGCTAAAAGAGCCATCAGCCCCAAAGTTAAGAAGGAATGTAGGGGAGAGAAGGAGAGGCAACAAAGCTGTGTGGAGTGACTGTAATGTTTAACTTACCGAGTGACCACTAGGAAGCAGGCATGGCGATAAGTGTTTTCCATGGAACTTCCTAGTAAACGTTCATAACCAGAAAAGACAGGCACTATGATCATCTCCAATTTTGTAGACATGTGAGCTGGAATCCGAACCCCAACAAGTCTGCTTGACTTCAGAACCCAAGGTGAGACGTTTCAGCTGGGGCCTGAACCAAAGGGCATCGAGTGGTGGTACAGGCATTTCCTGGACTTGGGAGACTGAACTGGAGGAAGGACGTGAGAAGCTGGGGTGGAGGTGGGCTGACTTCTTGTAGAAGGTATCGCGAGTGAACTTCAAGGAAGCGGAGAAGCCGGAGAGGACACTGCAGGCATCCATAATGGTGCCCACTGACGTGGCCGTGGGGGTGAGGCAGAGAGGAGGCTGCCGCAGGAGCAGCTCCGCACCAGATGGGGATGCCCTGAGGGCAGAGTTTACGCAAAACTTCAGCTTCGAATTTCCGCCTTCCTTCCTGGCTTATTCTCTCCTATCTTGAGAGAATTTTCTCCCTTCTTTTCTCTTCCACTACTTCTCCAGTATGATGACGGAACAGTCAATGTATTCATCCTTCCATCCAATAAATACTAAATCTTTTGAGGATCTGCTTTGAAACAGGCAGTCAGTTGCTAAGGGTAAAATAGTGAGTACCCTCTCATTTCAGTCCTCCCTCCCCCGTGTCCTCCCGCCAGCTGCAGATGCCTGGGTCACAGAGCCTCACGCATACCCCTGCCAGTCTCTGTGTGCTCACTGGCTGAACCTCCTGTTCCACATCAGAAACAGCTGGGGACCAGGAAAATGCACAAAGGAAGAAATCATGAGCTGCAGGTAGACTCATGCCAGTTTCCCTCCCAAGACCCCTTCAGACCCATTATTAGGTGAAGCTTTGGACCCCAGGGAGCCTATGTCTTTAAACACTGCCCAATTTCCTCAGAAGTGTGTCTGGCCACCCAGTATTACGTAGGTGGAACTATAGATCAGAAAATGATTGTTTCTCTTCTCTCAAGGAAACATACCACAATGTGGTTTTCCTCAGGGAAAACTCTTGCTTTGTGCCCTGAGTGTTTTAGGGCAGGCTGACTCCTTTTGGAAGCCACCCACTTGCATGAATCTTTGCAGTAATCCCCACCTGAGAGCCCCCATCCCATATCCCATTAGCAACCAGATGTTTCCAAAGTGGGAATCTAGGTGTGGAATCCCTGTCTCCACTCTGGCAAATTTTTCCAAGTGTCCTAAAGGAGAAAGGAGGTCAGAACCTTGCAGGGCCTCAGGGATGGCCCTGTTTCTGTCTGGTTTGAGGTATACCCTCCCTCTACTGCTGGGAGGCACTTTATCCCCCTTTCTTCAGCCCATCAGCCACTCTTCCAGCTCTGCAGTTAGCTCTCAACTTGGTTCCTGGATCCCCTTGCTATAGACTCTGCTAATTGACCCCAGCGTGATTTCACCTGTATTAGTGCGGTTCTTTCATTCATATCTGTGTCTCCTGTGAGCTCAGGAAGATCCAGGAGCTTTTGTCTCATTTTTTTTTCTCCCTCCTAACAGAGAATTTTAGACTTCCAGCTATCTCCCAATATCCACCCATCTGTCTTACCCTAATAACTGAGCCTTGAATTCTCTCAGAGCAACCACATGCCCAGTTGAAAGACACATTTCTCAACCTCTCTTTCACTGAAATGGGGCCAGGTGAGAGAGAACTATGGTTATAAAGTATTGAGTGAAACATGTGGGAAGGTTGTCAGACCCCATAGAAGACTCTTTTGACCTTCCCATTGCTTGAGATACAGCCGCGATGGCTGGAACTTGAGCAGCCATTGTTACACCTCAAGGTGAAGCTGTAGCCCAGTGGAGCACCAGGACAGGAGCCTGGATCCCCGATAACCCTGGGAGTCCCCATACCAACTCTGGATGGTCTGATTTCAGGCTTCTTTGGTTTTTCCTTAAAATATCATTTTTGTTGATTCTTTCCCATATAAGGTTTATTCAAATTGTATCTATTTGAAGTGGTAAGATAACAGCTACTGAACAAGCCAAGCCATCCTGTAAGAAATCCATTTATAAAACTTGTAAAAGCTTTTTTCTCTTTTGTATTGTAGTATGTACTTTTGTTTTTAAAGGAGCATACAATACAAAGGTAGACTTATTTCTCTGTCTCCTCCCAATTTTGGGAGAAATATTTCCTAATTCAAAATTCTGTACTGATAGGAAAAAAAAATTCTCACAGCCTGACAACTGTCCCCTGGCTTCTCTCTTAGAGCATATTCCCTCAAGTTTCTTCTCTTATAAATACCAGTTGCCATGTACATGCTTAGTTCTTTCTTTTTGCAAAAAGACAAAGCTTTAACTACTGCAACTTTATGTACAGATCTACTCTTTTTTTTAAAAAATATTTTATTTATTTATTTGAGAGAGAGAGAGGGAAACAGAAAGCAGAAGCAGGGAGGAGAGGGAGAAGGAGGCCCTACTCAGCCGAACACAGGGCTTGATCCCAGGATGCTGGGATCGTGACCTGAGCCGAAGGCAGACAGTTAACCAACCAAGCCGTTCCAGGTGCCCCCGTACAGGTTTTCTCTTGATACAGAAAGGAAAGCAAGAACCACAACAAAACATGAAAACAAAATATACTCTCAAAAATCACAAACCAGGTAGAAAATATTCTGGCAGTGTTTACAAATTAATCACCATTTTTGAAGACAGTTGTTAGGTAATGAAAATGTCAGTAGACCACATAAAATGCAAATAAATTCATCTCCCTGCACAGTCTGTCCAGGCAAACCCACACATGATGCTGTTGGACTGCTCATGTGTTGCCATTTAGTTGGTTTATGTTCATAATTCCCAACTACTGACTTTTAGACATTTCATGTGTGGGCTGTAATAGCAGCAAGTCAATGGTACGGGAAACCTTCATTCATAGTGCTCCAAGTAACACTGTATTTACTCAACTCTTTTTGTGTGCCTGTTGATATGATGAAAGGAAAATGACAAATGCAAGTAAAATGTGGAATGGAACCTCTAATTAATGGACATTTGTTAAGTCCCATTACTGGAGAAATCTTATGCATGAAGGAACATTTATGATGCATTAGGATTCCTTTCATTTTCAAAACCATAAATATGGCATTACATCGCAGAAAGATAGAGTGAGAAAGTAAAAACAAAACACTCACTAGCCTAGCCAGGCAAATTTGTTCATTAGCCTTTGGAAAAGTGCTTTGTGCAGCTGGCAAAGGGAATTACACAAAGCTGGAAGCAGAGCCTGCTAACCAGATGAGATCAATATGGGAAATAGGAAAAAGCTTGTATAAATGTTTCTCACACAGAAAACAACTCCATGGTGGAGTTCCAGTAGACGCTTAACTCAAAGCTCCTGCTCCCTCTTCTACCCCAGTACTTCATCTTGGAATTGTGCATCAATATTGTGTATGAAATCCAGGATCTGTGAGAGGAAGAAGATGGCAAAAGGGGCTGAGGAAGAAAAAAGGAAGAGGATCTACATGCTTGGATTTCTTCCCAAACATCTGCCCATGCACACCTGCATAGTCTGAAGTGCTGATGCCACTCTCTTGACCCCACCACCACTTTGCCTATAGTGGGAAGCTATCTCAAGCAAGCTACTAGGGCTCACCCTCCTTCCCTCCCTCCCTCCTTCCTTCCTTCCTTCCCTTCTTCCCTCCTTCCCTTCCTCCCTCCTTCCTTCCCTCCTTCCCTTCTTCCCTCCCTCCCTCCTTTCCTCCTCCCTCCCTCTGTCCATTCCTCCTTTCTTCCCTCCCTCCCTCCCTCCCCAGGGGATATTTTCAACTGATCAAACATATATTAATTCAGTGCTCACACTGTGCCTCGCTTTCTGTCAGACACACAGTATTTCAATCTAATTTTTCCTTTTGAGTTTCTGTTTTATGAAATCTCCATTCCCACAGTCCTTGACATCCAAGGAGTGGATCTTGAAGTACTAGGAAACCAAATCTGACACATTCCTAGTGAGAGACAGCATGGTCATTCCCACATCTCAAAAGGAAAATCATTCTTGGGTATCACCTGCAGGATTTGCAGCTGGTAAAAAGCCTCCAAGTTGAGATGCCTTCTTGAAGAGAAAATCTAAAAGATACCCTGGCGTAATATTGCTTCATCTTCTAGGTGCTGGCTTTTCTTGGCTGAACGTACTCCACAGATGAAGGGGATAGGGTACTGGCCGGGACCTCTGCAGTACTCAATCCAGTTTCAGATTCTCTTCCTACCAGTCTCTCATCTGCTCCAGTCCTAAGAAGTAGTCCCCAGAGTGCAATATCATATGATCCCTTCCCCAGTCACAGGTACCTGAGAAGCTCAAGGATAGAGGTGTCCCTGTCTCTCCTACTTGGGACTGCTGCCTTACCTGTGCTGGTTGGTGAGCTCCAGGTTCTTCCTACAGAGAAAGGAACAAGATGAAACAAGGCTTCTTACAGAGGCTGTAAGACTTAGATCATACAGGCTTAGATGCTCTGATGGATGAAGTTTCCCTCACCCTCACCATGGCCTCTGCTTAACTACTTTGAATTAGCAAAACTATTCCAAGTAAGCAAACAAATGAAAATGGTGATGGGTGCCACAGGAAGGTTTAAATGCACTGAAAGAAAGAAAGAAGGAAAAGTTTAAGCAACCCATGAAGAATTCCTAAGTAGGAAAAAAAAAAAAAAAAGAATTCCTAAGTAGGTATTTGCTACAAATACATTAGAAATTTAGAAGCACATTGGGAGCAGGGAGTAGAGTGGTTTATGTAGACATGAAAATCTACAACAGGTTAAGTTAGTAGAACTCTACATTTCTTCTAGATTTGCAACAAATATTTGAAAACAGTTTTATAGGCCAGAGTTCTTAGGGATTCTCTTGACCTCCTATCATGATAGACAGTATACAGCTTAAAATGAATCATGGCAGTAACATAATACAGTTGATCCTCATTATTTGCGGATTCTGTATTTGTGAATCTGCCTACTTGCTAAGATTTATCCGTAATCCCCAAATCAATACTTGTGAAACGTTTTTGGTTATTTGCATACATGGGCAAGGCAGTAGAAAATTTAAGTTGTCTGATACATATATTTCCAGCTTGGGTTGAATAGAGGCACTGTCTGTTCTTATTTCAGCTCTCATACTGCAAACAACTGTCCTTTTTGCAGTCTATTTGGTACCGTGGTTTAGTGCGTTTTTATGATTTTTTTGGGGGGGGTGATCTTGTTATTTAAAATGGCCCACAAGTGCTACATTACTATCTAATGTTCCTGGGTGCAAGGAAGCTGTGATGTGCCATATGCAGAAAATATGTCGGTCAGATAAGCTTCCTGCTGTTGGCCATACATTCAATGTTAATGAATCAATAATATATATTAAATAAGGTGTCTTTAAATAGAAATGCACATTAAACAAGGTTCTGAGTTAATTGATTGGTGAAAATGTCATGGCTAGGGCTCAGAGGAACCTAATTTCATATTTCCCCAGGAGCAGTGGCTCAGTATTAGCTAGTTCAGTGCTTGTTGTGATGCTATTGAACATAAGTACCATAGATAATGAAAATCAACTGTACTTCTAAAAAAGTTAAAGAAATACATTTCATATTTTTGTTTCACATGTGTGCTTCCTGCAGTTTCATTCCATATAGCAGACCACAAAGACATACTTTCTTCAGAGAAAGTGTGGCTGGAGTTGCCATTAGGAAGATTGGTGACATTCTATAGTCCAAGTGTGAGACACAGCAAGCCCACTCAGGACAGGGAGAGCTTATATGTGAGATGTGTGATTGCCCGTTTTCACTTGCTGCGTTGTCCATGAGATCTAGGGACTGGGTAAAAAGTAAGGCTTTCCCAAGGAAAGGAAGTAAGGCTTTTCCAAGGAAGCTTGCAGCTCTACAGTTAGACTTTATTTTTATTTTTTTTAAGATTATATTTATTTATTTGCAAGAAAGAGAGAGAACACAAGCAGGGGGAGTGGCAGAGAGAGAGAGAGAGAGAGAGAGAGAGAGAGAGAAGCAGGCCCACTGAGCAGGGAACCCAATGTGGGACTTGATCACAGCACCCAGGTATCATGACCTGAGCTGAAGGCAGATGCTTAACCATCTGAGCCACCCAGGTACCTTACAGTTAGACTTTAAAAGAAAAGTTGAATGTTAACATTGTTATTACGTTTGTAGTTTACTTCAGGATAATATCTTGAAGGAAGAAGGAATACCACTGCATTACAGATGTTCTGTGTCCGTTCATATCAGTTTATGAGAGGGATTCACACCAAGCAAAATCAACTGTATCCCAAGTCTTCCACCAATCAGAGCATTTCCAGATAATAAGCATCAAATCTCAGAAATATGGATGCCTTTTATTCCCCATGAACTGTGGAAAGGATCTAAATGAGAACACAACTGGAGTAGAGAACAAAGACTTTATCTGAAGGTGGCAAATATGCTCATCTTCTGGGCCAGCTGTCATTGATGGGTTGAGAAGGAAGCTGAGGCCAAATCCAGCCTTGGTGGTACACAGTGGCGTGATTAATTAGTCATATTCACTGTGGGTGAGGTGGTGGTGGCATATGTATTATGATTTATCCTCTGTGAGTTAAAGCAGGAAAGTTTCAGCAGAAGAACCTCTCTCTCATTAGAAGAGAATAGGATCAGGTCTGGTTTGCTGATATCTCTCAATGCCGTGCTTATCATCTTGACTGTTCTAGAGTAGAAGCTCAGTAAATAGTTGCTAGATGCAAGTATATACTTACATGCCAGTGAATGAGGAGGGAAGGAAGGCAAGTTTTTCAGGCCTCTGAAGTAGACTAGGGGCAGCAGTGTGAGGCCCTGAAGTCTTCCAGTTTGACTTGAAATCCTTGCCTGAAGGGTGATAACTTCTTTCCATGCCTAATAAGGCCATTTAAGGACGTGAAATGTTGTAGTCTTCGTCACACTACCCTTGAAGAACCAGCTGAGCTGCTGGAGGCCACAGAGAGTCAGCAGAATTCAAGTTTGGGAAAGAATTTTCTGATTTTTTTTTTCTTTTTGAGTGCTTTGTACTACAGTTAACCATGTAGAAGGAGTCACTACATAAAAGTCTTCTCTGATTGATTTGTGTCCCTTTCAGGTTCTTGTTTATCAGTGTAACTGGCTTGTTTCCTAGGGAGTACATTAAGCCTGAACAGAAACAGCTCATCTATCCCTTCTTCGGTACCCTGTTGGGCAGAGGGTCATACTTGCAACTCGTCTTCATGATCTGCTTAGGAGCCACACAGAAGGAACACATGTCTGAACAGCATGAAGACAGGTTCTCAAGGGGTGTCTGTGAACACAGCAGAACTCAAGGGCTTGTAGTGGAAGGCAGACCCTTTTCTCTCTGCTCTTCAAATGGGATCCAAGCAGTGGTTTCCGGTATGGTGCACAAAGTGATTCATAGAATTTTGTTTTAAATTACTTTTTAAAAATTTCATCCTTTGGGGGCGCCTGGGTGGCTCAGTTGGTTAAGCAACTGCCTTCGGCTCAGGTCATGATCCCTGAGACTGGGATCAAGCCCCACATCAGGCTTCCTGCTCGGTGGGAAGCCTGCTTCTCCCTCTCTCACTCCCCCTGCTTGTGTTGCCTCTCTGTCTGTGTTTCTCTCTGTGAAATAAATAAGTAAAATCTTTAAAAATTTTATCCTTTTTATGTTATATAATATGCATGTTATATTACCCTAGTGGAAAAGTGAATTTACATGCACACACACACACACACACACACACACACACACACTTCACATTCATAAGGACCACTTATACTTGCTCTTCCCACTAAATATAGTACAAAGCTTTGGACATTATCCAAAAAGGAAACATAAGACTCTGAAAGGTGGAGAGAAGAAAGACTAGCCAGGGATTTTGAGACCTAAGACATAGAAATGAATTCCTTGAGTTTCCATTTTGCCCCATATATCCTGGACTAGGTTCTGGAGAAGACAGTAAACCTGGAAATGCTGATGGGTTCAGACAGATAACAAATCGCTAAGAAAACTCTGTTCTCTCCAAGGTCCAAGAAAAGGGCATTATAGCAAGACAGACCGTCCAAACACCATGAGAAAAATCTGTGATCCCTACTCCCAACTCCATCAGTAAAGGACCAGCAGAGAGCCTAGGTATCCACATTCAACAAAGAGGAAACAATAACAGGATGAAGTACCCCTCCCTCACCAGCGAATATGGTGTCAGTAGAGGCCTAATGGGGAGCCTGGAGTCCCACTCTTCAGCAGTAATGAGGCGCCCCTCCCCACCAAATCGAGGTTGAGTTGGAGTGGGAGGGGAACTGGCCATTCATCGTCACCTGGCAGTAATGAGGTGGCACAGAGTCAGAGGAGGACTGCTGAAGAAGAAGACTGAAAGAATAACCACAGTCTCATAATATAGTAGACAACTGCTCAAGATATAAGGGAAACTCACCCATCATACTAAGAAGTAGCAAAATCTCAATGTGAATGAGAAAAGACAGTTGACAGATACCCACATCTAGATAACACAGGTGTTGGAATCATCTGACAAGGGTTTTAAAGCAGCTAACATGAAAATGCTTCGGTGAGCAATTATGAACCTTCTTGAAACGAATGTAAAAAAACAAAACAAAACAAAAAACAAAATCAAACCGAATAACAAAAAAACCAGAAAGTCTCAGCAAAGAAAAAGAATGTTTCAGAAAAGAAGTTATAAAAGAGAATCAATTTGATATATTGGAATTGAAATACATAATAATTAAATTAAAAAAACACTCTGGACAGCAGAATGTAGGGAACAGAATAATGATTCTGTGAACTTGAAGACAGAACAACAAAAATTACTCAGTCTGAACCACAAAGTGAAAATAGACTTTGAAAAAATTAACCGAGTCCCAGAGATTATAATAAAGATCATATTGGTCACAGAAGGCCAGGAGAAAGAGTGTAGCTGAAAAAACATTTGAAAAAACAATGACCGAAATTTCCCCAAATTTGGCAAAAGACATAAACCTCAGATTCAAGAGGCTGAGCAAACCCTAAGTAAGATGATCCCAGGAAATCCACATGAAGACACATCGTAATCTTCTAATAAGTTCTGAAGACAAACAGTTTTGATCACAGCTAGGAAGAGAAACCAGACTATGTCCAGAGGGGTAGAGCAATTTGGATGACAGCAGATTTCTTATCAGGAAGCAGAGAGGCCAAAAAGAAATGGCATGGTATTTTTCAAATGCTGAAAGAAAATATCTGTCATACAGAAATATGTAACTAGTGAAAATATCCCTTAGGTGTAAAGGGGTAACCAAGACAGTCTAAGAAGAAGGAAAACTCATAGACCTTGTGTCACCAACAGACCTTCCTTATAAGAATGGTTAGAAGGGGGGGCGCCTGGGTGGCTCAGTTGGTTGGGCAACTGCCTTTGGCTCAGGTCATGATCCCGGAGACCTGGGATCGAATCCCACGTCGGGCTCCCTGCTCGGCGGGAGGTCTGCTTCTCCCTCTCTCACCCCCGCTGCTTGTGTTCCCTCTCTGGCTGTGTTTCTCTCTGTCAAATAAATAAAATCTTTGAAAAAAAAAAAAAAGAATGGTTAGAAGGAATTCCCTAAACAGAGAAGAAATAATGAAAGAAAGTATTGTATATAAGTGTTCAGATAACTCAGATGAAGGCAAGAAAAAAGGAACCAAATGAAAAACAGAAGGAACACATAGAAAACAAAAAATGAAATGGCAGAATTAAGCCCTAACATATCAATAAATGCATCAAATTTCATGGTCTAAATGCAGTGATTAAAATATAGAGATTGATAGGAAACAAACAAACAAACATGACACAACTACATGCCATTCATAAGAACTTACTTTGAGTGTAACACTACAGGCAGGAAAAGTAAAGGATGAAAATAAAAGGATGAAAAAATGATCTATCAGTAAATCAGAAGAAAGCAGAGCAGGAGTGGCTATATTGACATCAGATCAAAGAGGATTCAGAGTAAAGAATATTACCAGGGACAGAGAGAGACCTTGTGTAATGATAAAAGAGCTGGTCCACCAAGAAGACACAGTGATCCTAAATGGGTATGCTCATAACAACAGAGCTGCAAAACTTGATAACACTAAAAGGAGAAAGAGACAAATTAACAATTATAGTTGGAGATTTTAGCATCTCTCTTTTTAACAACTGATAGAACAATTAGAAAATCAGCAAGGATACAGAAGAATGCATCAGTCAGCAGGGTCTCGTCAGCTTAGAACACTGCCCAATGACATAAGAATTCACATGCTTTTCAAGTACCCAGGGAACAGTCACCAAGACAGACCATCCAGGGACACAAAAGAAACCTCAGGAAATTTAAAAGGATTGAAATCATGCAGAAGGTATCCTCTGACTGCATGGAATCAAAATTGAAATCAGTAACAGAAAGATAATAGGAAACCTCCAAACGTGGAAATGAAACAATGCAGTTCTAAATAATCCACAGGCCAAAGAGGAAGTCTCATGGGAAATAAAATTATATTTTGAACTGAATGAAAGTAAGTAAATAAAGCAGGATAAAAATTTCACGTATAATTGCAGTGTAAAATATAAAGAAAAGACTAAGAAATCCGTCATGACATGTAAACAGCATTTGCTTCTCCAAACAAAAGCAAAAACAAAATAAAAAATGACTGGAAGATGGTGACAGAAAATGCCAGCACTCCAAATGCCAAGTCTTGCCCCCCTTTCCTGGACACATATGACACTGCCTCTCAGCTCTCTTTCCTGAGGAATTAGTCCTGGTTGCCGCATGAAACAAAAGATACATTCAAGTTAGCATCATCCAAGGAGGTTTAATTAAAGGGCTATTTGTTGTTGTTGTTGTTTTTTTATTGTTACTAAAAATTTTGTTTTCCAGTGTTCCAAGATTCATTCCCCATTCCCCACACCCAGTGCTCCACGCTTTAGGTGTCCCCAGTACCCACCACCAGGCTCTCCCATCCCTCCACCCCCCTCCCTCCAAGTCCCTCAGTTTGTTTCTGTGTCCAAAGTCTCTGTTGTTTCGTTTCCCTCCCTGGATTACCCTAGTTCCCATTTACTTTCCTTCTC